>LFZO01000013.1:0-86868 GCA_001578225.1 Pseudocercospora musae | reverse complement strand
CCCCCGCCATATACTTAGAACCGAGCATACTGTATACCGCGCGCTTCCTTGGTTGCTCTAGTTACACACTTCCCATGTCTCTAGACACAGCGTCCGCCGTCAACTGGGACATCGATACCAGTCAAGAAGTTCGCTTCATCGCTGCACAAGAAACAGCATGTATTGGCTACATCCTGCGGGGTTGACCCTCGTCCCAATGGCACAGTAGCCAGGAATGTAGCCTGGTTCTCTGGCTTGCCCAAGAAGAAGTCGGTCAAACCCGTTCCCAGACCTACCACAGGGCATGCCGTATTGAAGCGGATGTTGTCCTTGGCATACTCTACCGCCAGAGTCTTCGACGCATTGATGACTGCGGCTTTGGAAGCATTGTACCACGTGAGTCCAGGTCTAGGCCGGATACCTGCAGTCGAGGCAATCGTTACAAAGGAGCCACCGTTACCCTTGGACTGGATGTACGGGACGAGCACATTCGTTGACAGGTAAATGGCCCTGACATTGACTGTGAACACTTTGTCGTAGTCTTCATCCGTGACTTCCGCAGTGGGCTGGCGCAAGCGTTAGTAGCAGACACATTGAGGACTTATGCAGGTACTCTGGCTGCCCGACCTTGTTGCGGTATGTTGTGCCTGCGTTGTTGATGACCACGTC
The DNA here is from genome assembly GCA_001578225.1 of Pseudocercospora musae. Lineage (NCBI taxonomy): Eukaryota > Fungi > Ascomycota > Dothideomycetes > Mycosphaerellales > Mycosphaerellaceae > Pseudocercospora > Pseudocercospora musae. The sequence goes on along the minus strand of LFZO01000013.1, from coordinate 86,220 downwards.
CAACTTTCCAAATTTCTCGTCGACGAATGTCTTGATCGACTCCCAGTCTTCTCGCTTGGTCACGTCTGTTCGGTGGAAATCGCAGCCAATCTCTTCTGCCGTCTTCTTGCCAACGTCTTCAACAAAATCAGCTATCACCACCTTGGCTCCTTCATCCTTGAATTTCTGTGCAATGCCCTTTCCGAATCCACCTGCACCTCCAGTGACGATGGCAACTTTTCCTTCAAGACGTCCTGCCATGGTTGTGTTTGTGGATGTGTTCAGCTAAGTGAAAAGTGTACCTTACTTTCGACCGCGAGACACTCCGTGCTTAATATACGAAAGGCCTTCCCCTCGACCATGATGAGCTCCCCGCAGCACATGCCCACTGCATCACTGCACTAAGCGGGGTACAATTGTAGCGATACCGGCGGGAATTGAATAACAACTTCTTATTCCCTTGGGCTGAAGGTATCCCGATCACCAAAACCCGCAATATTCAGGAACAGGCTGCAGAGACCACATGCTAGTGCCGGGATCTGGTCAAAACAAGCACACTTATCTGTCGCTTCTGACGAAAACGTGAAGATAGGGTTGGCATAGCTCGTCGCTTGCAATTGTCAGCGGCAAGGGAGAGGGTCAATGTTGTGCTCTATTACACATGGTCATTCGCTTCAACGCTGTCAGCAAGGCTGAGGAAATCGAACTACTTCGTCAGGCCTTCCAACAGCCCGCGCAAGAAAATAGCTGCTGCCATGGCACCTGGGTCTGGAGGCGTATCTTGCTGCGCTTCGGCGTTCTCGCCCACATACGATGCTGATACTTCGTTAGTCGAGCATCCAGCCTTTCGATATGAACCCACTTACCTCTGCCAAACTTTGCCTTCATACCAGACGTGTTCTTTGCTCCGGTTTCCGCCGCGTCAACAGCCTTGCCGAGGTCACTGTCCTTTTCCAGACTCTGGCAAAATGGTATCAAGGTATCCATCACCGTCCTGCCCCCCTCCCTTGCACTCGTGTAGTTCTGCAGATTCTGCAATGCCGCATCTGCTGCCCGGCCGGCAGTCTTCGTGTCAAGCGCGAAATCGCTTTCGTTCTGTGCATATATTTGCCGGAGACTGGTTGTGAAAGACGCGAGGATAATGCTGATGATGGCGGCCAGACTTCCACCGATGTCTTCAACAGTATCGCATAGCTCGTCCAAGATGTGAAAGAACGACCCCGACTTGGCGACACCACTATCCAGCGCCTTCAGCACGTTCTGGCACATGCCGACGACAGCCTCGCCACAGTCTCCATCACCCATCTGAATGTCCCATTTTGTGATATCCGGCTCTGCTTTGATTGCGGCATCGCAAGCGTTCCTAAGTGCCTTATCCAACAGCACGCCGTCAACAGACGGGCCCTTGTGCGCTTTTTGCTCTGAAGCATTAGCATCGGCAATCTTTGCCGTCTCTTTTACGGGAACGATATATCTGTAACCATTTCTCGGCCAAGCAGGAGCGGTGGTATCCAAGTCGAGGAGATGGAGAAGTCCATTCACAGTCGCCTTTGTGTCTCGCTCGATGCCGGATACGTTCAGGAGTGATATCGACCAACCTGGTGCATTCAACGATGTCTCGAAACACTGAGCGTATATTCGCTTTGGCGTGATCTTCCACTCCTTCTCCAAGACCTTGCGAGTGACGCTTGTAAGAGCCTCCAACTCGAAATTGCTCATGCCTCCAAAATTGTTGATCAGAAGACAGACCACATCGTCAGGCTTGAAGTCGACGAAGGCGCGATCCTCGTCATTGGGATCTAAGCAATACTTGAGCATGTCGCTGACCAGATCTTCAACTTTGGGCATTGGTGCGATCTCATGGAGACCAGGCTCATTGTGAATCCCCATACCTAGGACGTAAGCGTCTTCTGGGATCGATCGATGATGCTCACGTCCAGGAATATGGCAGTGGTCGAGTGATGAGCCAACCGTGACAGCGTTCGCGTTCACAGCATAGCCAATTTCCATGCACTTGTCAAAGGAATACCCTGACTCAGCGGCAGCACCGCAAAGCTTCAGAACGAACATGTTGGCCGCTAGACCTCGTCTACCAGTGTTCTCCGTCTGTTTTCTGCCCAGTGCAACGTCGTCTGTCATGCGCAAGACGCCGACTTTGTATCCCATGCCCGCGGCCTTCTCTCTTGCAAGGCCAAAGTGCAGGTTGTCTCCAGTGTAATTCGTTATGCACAGGATCACTCCGGCATCTGATGGCACATGCTTTATAGCAGCCATGATCTGCTTAGTGCTGGGACTAGCAAACACCTCTCCATTGACTGCAGCGGCAAGCAGACCATCGCCAACATATCCACTCCATGCTGGCTCGTGGCCACTTCCTCCTCCTGATATTACGGTGACCTTGGACGGACGATGCGTTTTCGAGTACACGACTTTATGTGGGACATCGAGGGCAAGATGTGAATTCCTGGCGACCAGCGAATCCAGGCCTTGGACGACAACGCCCTCTGTGTGGTGAAAAAAGTGTTTGGTACTCATGATTGCTGCTATTAATGAAGCCCAAGAACGATAACAGGATAGTAGAGTCGTTAGGAGAAGAGCCGTGCCCTCTCACGAGTGCAAAAGACTTACACATTAGCTACATCTTTTGCCCAAATAGACCGACCCCACCTCGAGCTCCAACCTGGTGCATGGCTGATGATACTACTGACGACCGCATCAAAGGCCGAGACGTGAGGTAGTGGAGGAGTTCAGGATTCATGGCCGAGGGGAAGCCACAAATTGCTGAGACGGCATGCCCAATCTGGGTTTCCATTTGAAGCATGAGTCCAAGTCCCTGCTCGTCCAAGTCCGAGCATCCACGAAGTCATCAACAGACAGCGTGAGCATCGCCAAAAGGATGAGAGCCTGTAGCACATAAGCCCTCGGTGATGTATCACGCGTGGCGGGACGAACATGGGTCCGTGTTGGTGACTTCAGCCGAAGCCTCGTGGCGGGTCACATCTGTTGCGTGAAGGAGGAAAGAGTAGAGTTGGAGCAAGCTCGAATTCCGTTTACCGGACTCTCGAAAGTAAGCGTTGACTACTATCAGACAGACGACTCAGCAAAAATGCCTTCGACAGAACTGTTAGCTACGAATAAGACAGCTCAGATACTTGCGAAGGCAGAGAAAGAAGGCTATGGAGTCATAGCTGCAATTGCGTGAGGTCCACCCAGAGAACCCTACCATTGGATATGCTAATAGACGTCCAGATACAATATCGAACAGATCCTCGCTTTGGTTAAAGCAGCAGAGAACACAAGGTCCCCTCTCATCCTACAATTTTTCCCATGGGCAATCACATTCAGCAATGGACTTCTCATACATTCGGCAGCCATTGCCGCCAAAGCTGCCACAGTTCCAATATCAATACATCTAGATCACTGCCAGGACAAGGATATGGTTCGTCGTGCAGCCGACAACCTTCCCTTCGACTCCATCATGGTGGACATGTCTCATTACGAGAAGGAAGAAAACCTTCGTCTGACCAGGGAGCTCGTGGCATATTGCCATGGACGAGGAATCTCGACAGAAGCTGAACCTGGTCGGATCGAAGGTGGCGAGGACGGCATCGCGGATACTGCTGATTTGAGTGGACTTTTGACGACGCCTGAGGAGGTTGAGGAGTTTGTGAATACTGGCGTTGACTTCCTTGCTCCAGCCTTCGGCAATGTACACGGCGAGTATGGTAAGCGCGGTCCGGTTTTGGAGTATGACAGGCTTGAGTCGATTTATCGGGATTGCAAGAAGAGGGGCGTGCGTGTGGTATTGCATGGCACGAATGATTTTCCCGAAGACATCATGACGAAATGCATCAAAGGTGGATGTTCCAAGATTAATGTTAACAAGCTGGTATTGGATGACTATAACAAGCATTTGAAGGAGGCTGCGCCTACGACCTTGATTACGAAATTAATGGAGGAAGGTGTGGACAAAGTTGTAAAGCTGACAGAGCTCTGGATGCACCGATGTGGCAGCGCAGGCAAGGCCTAATTGATAAATACATCTTTCGATGCTCACGTTCTCGCGTTCAGATTGGGCGGGTGACCTGCTTTGGTGGGCTGCATGTTCAATCGCAAGACAAGCTTCAGCTCTTCACTATACCAGTGAGACGCAGTCCGTAAGAAAGTCGAGGGATCACAGTCGGAAGACCTTCCGCAGCTTTCTACGGAAGTGTGTATCCTCCATCAATAACAATGTTCGCACCAGTCATATAAGATGATGCTGAAGACGCCAGAAAGACATAGGCACCCTTCAGCTCCGCAGCATCAGCATTTCTGCCCGCTGGCACCAATAGACTCCAATGGTCCCTCCACTCCTTCGGATGCACAGCAAGCATCTCAGTCTCAATAAAGCCAGGACTTATGCAATTGACTCTAGCAAAGTCCACCCACTCTACAGCCAGACACTTCGCCAAATGCACGACTCCAGCTTTTGAAGCATTGTACGCAGCCTGCCTTTGAGGTACATTAACCAAGAGTGCGGAGACTGATGCTGTGAAGATCATAGATCCTGATCCAGGACCTTGTTTCTTGAAGATGTTACCGGCAGCTTGTGCAGTGTACATGGCACCGTCGAGATTGACTTTCATGATGTCGGACCATTGATCGGAGGTGTACTCCAAACTGTCGTAATGAGAAGCGATTCCAGCATTGGCGACACAAATGTCGAGTCGACCGAAATCTGAGGCTATTTGATTGATTGTCCCTGTTATGGTGTCTTTGGTGCGGACATCGGATTGGTAGGCGACGATTTTCTGGCCGGTCTCTTCGGCAATTTTAGAAGCAGTCTCTTCTGCGTCCTTGGAGGATGTGTAGATCAAGGCAACCGATGCTCCGGCTTCTGCTAACGCTCGCACAACTTCGAGGCCAATTCCTCTTGCGCCACCAGTAACCGCTGCAATCTTTCCATCGAGCTTGAATTGTGAAAGAACATGGCTGGTGACATCTGCTGGCTTCGCGAGAGGCATTATAATGGTCCGGTGGAGATAATTGGGGATTACTTTAGAGATCAAGTGAAGTAGATTGAATGGTTGGGTAATTGGAAGTCTTCCAGGAAACAATTCTTTCGGCGTCGTGCCTGGTGACGACGCAGGACGGAGCTTATGCAGGCACAATCGGCAGACAGCTGCCCTGGCCAGTGGGTAACAGGGTCACAGACGCCGCAGTTGTACAGCTACGGCAACTACCACGAAGGTCGTCATTGGAGTGCAGAGGGCGGTGATGGAGAATGGATGAGCTATACAGTTGGTAGCATGGCATCTGGCTTCTTGAGAAGGCCTTTGCCTGTGTTTTTAGCAGGGTGCTGCGTTCCGTGAATATTCGTAGGATTAATGTCGGCGTTTGAAGTGAATGACTCAAGCCGGGGGAAGGTCTGGCGAACAAGCTCAAGCTCCAGTACATCACAAGTGAACTTCCGGTGTGGACCTGCCAACACATAGCAAAGGCTGCCAGGAATAACCGCGTGTGTAGCATCAGCATTAAGTCAATTACTTCTTTCACTCCTGTCGTCTGGTCGAGTGAATTCCTCTATACTCTGCGTGCTCCTGGTCCGGGCCATGGCAACCACAGTCACAGAAAGCGACAGCAATCCGTCATTTGTGCTACGAGCAGTGAAAGTCGTAGCGTTCGAAGACCGGCCAGTACCAAAGCTACAAGATCCTTATGATGTGCGCGTCCATGTTCACCAGACAGGAATTTGCGGCTCTGATGTAGGAAGACCTTGATCTTATCCGTACACCAAGCTGACGCTGTCGCCAGGTTCACTATTGGCAGAGAGGACGGATCGGCGACTTCGTCCTCACAAGTCCAATTGTTCTTGGTCACGAATCGTCTGGTACGGTCGTCGAGATTGGCAGTGCGGTCAAGAGTGTCAAGGTGGGGGACCGAGTGGCGATCGAACCTGGAGTGCCATGCAGGCACTGCGATTATTGTCGAGAGGGCTCATACAATCTCTGTCCAGATACTAGATTTGCTGCGACACCACCTTGGGATGGCACTCTCGCCAAGTACTACATCGTCGCCTCGGACTACGTCTATCGCATGCCAGAGCATATGAGTATGGAGGAGGGCGCACTCGTTGAGCCGACAGCTGTTGGTGTGCAGATTTGCAAAGTGGCCGGCGTGAGAGCAGGACAGACAGTGCTGGTCATGGGTTGCGGCCCGATCGGAGTGATGTGCCAGGCCGTAGCCAAGGCTTATGGTGCCAAGAAAGTCATCGGGGTCGATGTTGTTCCAAGCCGGGTGGATTTCGCGAAGACGTTTGGCGCTGACCATGTCTACCTGCCGCCAAGGCCGGATGCAGGCGTAGATGCAGTCGAGCACCAAGAGAAGGTGGCGGCATTGATCAAGCAAGGCTTCGATATGCGAGAAGGAGCGGACGTTGTGCTAGAGTGCACCGGAGCCGAGCCTTGCATCCAGACCGGCGTGTTCGTGTGCAGGAAGGGAGGCACGTACGTGCAAGCGGGTATGGGCAAGGAGAATGTCGTATTCCCCATCACCACCGCTTGCATAAGAGCTTTGAACATCAAAGGGTCGATTCGGTACACAACAGGGTGCTATGCGCAAGCCGTCGATCTGGTGGCTTCGGGCAAGGTGGATGCCAAGCGACTGATCACGAATCGCTTCAAGTTTGGGGAGGCTGAGAAGGCGTTCGAATTGGTGCAAGCAGGCAAGCCAGATGTGTTGAAGGTGATGATCGCTGGCGTGGAGTGACTGAGGCAGGTATTATTGAACAATCACGTGTACACCACTCTGAACGGCATTGCGCCTGCACCTGCACCTGCACCTGCGCCTGCACCTGCACCTGCACCTGCACCTGCACCTGCACCTGCACGTCGACAGTCGCCCTTGCCTGCCATGGCGAGAAGGAGCACTTGTTGTGGAGCCCCTTCCTTCTCGTGCTACCTCCCCGCGTCGGTCGTGGGGCAATCGCTGGTTCGCCAGGCAAGCACGTTCCATCCGGCAACTGCCCAGCCGATGATCTGCCTCTTTCCGTCCATAGGCTATATATGCGGCGACAGCACAGCACACAAGCCGGTCCAAGACATCCACCATGAAGCACGAGAAGATCGTGGGAAGAGCACTGGCTGAAGTGCTGCCTCAAGATGATCTTTATTGGTTTCAGAAGCCGCATTTGTTGCGATTGAATCTGATCTTGCTTGTGCCCTTGCTCTCGTCCAGTGTTGCTGGCTACGATGGATCGCTCATGAATGCTCTTCAATCTCTATCACAATGGAAAGAATACTTCGGCCATCCCTCTGGAGCGCTCTTAGGCCTGGTGAATGCCGCGCAATCCATCGGATCCGTGCTGGCATTGCCCATAGTCGGCACAATGGCTGACCGATTCGGCCGCAAAGCAGTCCTCTTGACAGGACTTTTCGCCGTCATAGCAGCCACCATCATCCAGGCCACGTCCACTACTTTGGCCCAGTTTGTTGTGTCCAGGCTTGTAGTCGGAGCCGCTGGCATGTTCGCAGCACAGCCTAGCCCGCTTTTGCTGGCAGAATTGTCCTATCCGACCCATCGTGGCAAATACACTTCCGCTTACTGGACACTCTACTACCTCGGCGCCATCTTGGCATCATGGACCACATTCGGCACTCAAGATTATGCCTCGACCTGGGCTTGGCGCATACCGACCATCTTGCAAGCCGGCTACCCAAGCTTACAGCTTGCTTTCTTCTACTGGCTGCCAGAGTCGCCGCGTTGGCTGGTTTCGAAGGACCGCAATCAAGAAGCGATGGCCATACTTGCGGAATACCACGCTGGAGGTGATACGAGAAGCCCGCTGGTCATTCGTGAAATGAGCGAGATCGTCGAGACCATCAAGATGGAGCAGAAGGCGAAAGCTACGGGGTGGGCCACTCTAATTGCAACGCCGGGCAATCGCAAACGACTGTTCATTGCTGTAGCTCTGGGCGCTATGGCGCAATGGAATGGTATTGGCGTCGTTTCCTATTATCTGACGCTGGTGCTCGACACTGTGGGCATCACGGATCCTTTCATGCAAACCCTCATCAACGGCCTGCTTCAAATCTTCAACTTCGCAGTGGCATTATCCGCGGCATTTATGGTAGATCGTCTGGGTCGAAGGTTCTTGTTCAATTTCAGCGGGGTTGTAATGCTGATCTCATATATTGTCTGGACAGCGTGCTCGGCTGTGAACAACGACACGGGCTCTCAGCCAGCTGGTATCGTTGTGATCGTCATGCTCTTCCTCTTCTATCTCGGCTACGATGTCAGCTACACACCACTGCTGATGTCGTATCCAACGGAAATATTTCCATTTTCGATCAGGTGCGCGGACTGTTGGTATGCTGTTGCTCGGAGCTGATAGATTGCAGATCCAAAGGCTTAACTTGTGAGTTGCTGTCAATCTATTGCTCGCTCGTAATAGCAGCATTTGTCAACCCGATCGGCCTTGAGAACATTGTGAGTAGCGCCAAGGCTAAGCACTCCTTCGCGGCGATTTGCACGGTCTGAATCATGTGCTAACGCTTCCATCTGTTGCCTTTAGGGATGGAAGTATTACATCGTGTTCTGTTGCCTTTTGGTGGTATTCCTAGCAATTACCTACTTCGCGTTTCCAGAAACTCGAGGACACTCTTTAGAAGAGATTGCGGAAGTATTCGATGGTCCACGAGCGTATGTCGGCGACTTCGAAGAGTCCCAGCGGAAGTTGAGCAAGGGCGGTTACGGAGAGCACGTGGAGGAGCGGATAGACAAACTGTCGGTGTAATCCTTAATCTGGATCTCGGCGAGGAAGGTTGTCCAGCTATGATCGGAAGGCAGCAACATATCAATGTCCGCAGCATTGGGCCACAAGGTTACAGTAGTGGTGTGCTTGGTAGCAGTACCAAAATAATCGCCACACAACTGCATGATGACCATGTGGCACTCTCGACTGGGTCGGATTATGGTTCGGACGAGTTGAATGTGAGCGCGCTAGCTCGCTGCGTGTTCAGATGTTGGCTGATTCCTCAGCATAATAGTCGGGATCAAGGATGCGTGGAAGAGAAAGTACAGGCAATACCAAGATGCCATACAAATTTGTTCTCTTGATAAGCCGTAGGTAGTCGTGGACAGAATTGACGTGTGAGAAAAGCGCGCTCCTGGGTAACAGTGAAAGCCGAACGCTTAGCAATAATCCTTCCAATACAACACCCTCATTTTAGAAGGTTGTTATTTGACCATTTAATGCTATACACTTCTAATACCTTGTAGGCATATTATGAATTACATTGTCAAACTTGTCTTAACTAATTCAAGACTAAGTATAGAGGGCTATATCTATATATTCTTCCTTTATTCTTCTTATCTATTTCCTAAATTTAGTCTTAAATATATAGGCTACTATCTCTATAGTAGTTGGATCTAGTAAGGCTCTAGGTATAAAATAAGACTCTAAGCCTATCTTCTTCTTATATATCTATAACTCCTTAGATATATATAAAGAATCCCTATCTTTTTAATAAATAAAGTCCCTCCCTTCTTAGATCTAATCTAGGACAATATTACTAAGAACAAGATTAATATAGGTCTCTATATTCATCTTACTATTCTTATTAGTAGGGATCTTATAGAAGATTAATAGACTCTTAAATCCTAGGCCTATATAGTACTAGAAATAGATAATCTTACTCTCTTTATTATCCCTATCTAGATTATTATTATCTTTATCCTTCTTATTAATCTTATCTCTTAGTTCCTTCTACCTTAAATAGTTATTATAAAAGCGCTATTTCTAACCTCGTTTATAAAGGATCCTATATCTATTTTCCTTATAACTATAGCTATAATATAGCTTATCTAAATAGTAGATCTTAATACTAGAGTATATATATAGATATAGGGCCTAGATACCTAAGTATATTGTACTCTTCTACCTAGAGAGACAAAGGACAAGGAACTAACTCCTCTAAAAGATAGGATTGTTATAGTAGGAGATTACCTAGACTAGGAGGGGCTTGAATAAAGTAACTAGATAGATAATTAAGAAGGGCCTCCTTAAGTAGTTCTCCTTTATAAAGGAGGAGCTAGAGAAGAAGGAGGAGGAAGGTAGGAAGTAGAAACAAGAGCCTAGTAAGAGGAAGGAGTAATAGAGATCCTTTCTATATCCTATAGCCTAAATAGATATAAAAGGTAGGGATAGAATCCTATATAGTAGGAAGGAGGTAAAGGATTTTATACTAGAGGCTATAGGCTAAGGGCTTTTACCTTTAAAGATAGATAGGGATAGCTACTTATCTAGTAGTTAGAATAGTATAGTAATATAAGAATTTACTACTACTAAATAGTAGATCTTCTTATACCTATCTATCTAAAGGCCTTCTTAACTAAATTTAACCCTATAGGAAGCTAGAGCCTTAGATATCTCTTCCTTAGTAGCTATAATATAGAAGCCTATTTCCCTATCTTTAAGAGCTCTTATAATAGTTCTATTAGATACTAAATGAGATATCTCTATCTTATATCTCAAACTATCTAATTTAATATTATATCCTTTATAGCTATTATCTTAAATTAGTAACTCTATTTTATCCTTCTTCTCTTTAATAAATATCCTCTATTTACTATAAGTCTCTTTACCTAAGGCCCTTCTATCCCTATCTCCTTTAATTATTGATTAAACTATTACAATATCCCTATTAAAGTATTTATATAATTTATAGACTAAAGGTATCTTTATAATACTATTTTAGATATACTAAAGATAAAACTAATAGACTCTACGGATCTTTGACTTTGTAGGTATATTACAGTATGTGTATGGCATGGTTTAACTGTATAGAACGCGTTATTATGATCAAAACAATAGGTGGAAGAATGCTAAGTAAGCGGCTGTTCGGGTGTTCAGCTTTCACTGTCACCCAAGGAGGCAGTTGCGATACGCCATTCCATTATAGTACAGAAGTAAAGTAGTCGTCAAAGTTTCATGAGAAACGATTCAGCGGCTGACTGACCATGGCACAGTGCTCGACAACAACACCCGACAACACTCGACAACCTGCATATTCTGGTGCTACATGCGTCAGTCACGCGACCAGAGAACAACTCTCAGCCATGGCGGCGCTCTACGAAGGCGCGCCATACAAGGCCCAAGACACGCTTGAAGTGGCCGAAATGCTTCGCGGCTTGGAGGCCAACAAGGGTCGAGGCAAGAGCAAAGCCGGCTTTTCTTGCAAGAAGAGCACATTTGCCGTTGATGGCACGGACATTACCGTCGACTCGTGGAAAATGCAGGACTGGGATTACAAGAAGCCCAATCTTCCCACCTATGCGCGAGGACTCTTCACAAGCACCACGCGAAAAGACAGGCCAGAGATCGCGGTGCGCGGCTACGACAAGTTCTTCAACCATGGCGAGACGCGAGAGACCGAGTGGCCAAACGTCGAAGCCAATACCCGCGGGCCTTACGAGCTCAGTGTCAAGGAGAACGGCTGCATCATCTTCTTGGCGGGACTCGAAGACGCAACGCTGATTGTCTGCAGCAAGCATTCTACTGGCGCCCGTGCCGACGTCGAAACCAGCCATGCCGCAGCCGGTGAGCGCTGGGTCGAGCGACATCTTGCGAGAGTAGGCAAGACCAAGCGGGACCTCGCCATGCGACTGCGAGACATGAACGCTACTGCCGTGGCCGAGCTGTGCGACGATGAATTCGAGGAGCACGTACTCGAATACCCCCCACACGCTGCCGGCCTCTATCTCCACGGAATCAACCTGAACCTCCCCGAATTCGCAACTTACCCTCATCACCTGGTCGACCGCTTTGCCGATGAGTGGGGCTTCAACAAGACCACTTATCTGATCAAACATGATATCAGCGAGGTCCATCACTTCTTGGAGCAAGTCGCTGAGACCGGCAACTTCGAGGGCCGCGACACAGAAGGCTTCGTCATTCGATGCCAGTCCAAGGCAAACACAAACGCATGGCACGACTGGTTCTTCAAGTACAAGTTCGAAGAGCCCTACCTCATGTATCGCCAATGGCGCGAGTGCACAAAGGCTGTGATTGCTGGTCGACCTCCAAAATTCAAGAAGCACAAGAAGATCACCGAGGACTACCTTCATTTCGCGCGACGCCAGCTGCACGCTAACAAGGAGCTTGCCAAGGCGTACAACAACAATCATGGAATTATAAAGATGCGTGAAGATTTCCTCAAATCTCGTGGCGTCACAGGCGCGGATATCATCCGAGCAGAAGCAGCGGAGGGTGAAATCTCAAGCGACGACGTCACGAAGGATGTGGTCCTGGTCCCAGTCGCCACAATCGGCTGCGGCAAGACGACGGTTGCGCTTGGTCTCGTCAAACTGTTCGGATGGGGCCATATCCAGAACGACAACATTACCGTGAAGCGCGGAAAGCCTCAGGCTTTTGCGACCGCATGCTGCAATGCACTTGCTGACGAGAATGCCATGATCGCTGATCGGAACAACCACCAGCGTCGGGAGCGACAGCAGCTCATCGATGATGTCTCCAAAGTTGTGCCGAATGCAAGATTCGTCGCACTGCACTTTGTACATGATCGTAGCAACTACGATCAGATCCGGACGGCCCTGCGAGATAGAGTTCTTTCGAGAGGTGACAACCATCAGACCATCCACACGAGCAAAGGCCCGGAAGAGATCATCGGCATCATGGAAGGCTTCCTGCATCGGTTCGAACCAGTCAACCACGAGGCTCCTCCCGATGACGGCTTCGATATCGTCATTGATCTCGACCCTACAGTGTCCTCGCGACAAAATCTTGAGACTGTCACCACAAGACTGTACACAGAGTACCCGAAGCTCTTCGGCGGCCAGGACATGCCAACTCCAGACGACATGGATCTTGCAATCGAAGCCGCGCTGAACGATTACCAAGTCGACATCAAGCACGAAATCAAAGGCTCCAATAAGAAGAACAACAAGCAGAATGGTAGCAGGCACCAGACCAACGGCAACCAGCCCAAGCCAAAAGAGAAGAAGGTGGAATACTTTGCTGTTCAAGTTCCAGCGGCGCGCGTCAACGCCGTCTTGAACGCCATGTTCGCCGATGCATCAGCAGAGGTTTCCAGGATGTTCAAGCAGCTCAAGAACACTCGACGCATACAGGCCGAATTCCATGTCACTCTGATTCATCGCGCCACTGCTGCAGACCATCAGGACACCTGGGCATACCTTACAGACCTCTACGCAAAAGCTTCAGCACCCACCGAGGAGCGCGCATTTCTGATTCCAGATCCCAAGCTTGGTGCATGTAAGGTGCGACTCGAGCGTCTCATTTGGGACAGCAGGTGCATGGCATTCATAGTACGTCTTCAGCCTGCTGAGGGCAGCACAGAGCAGTTCCAGACCACCAACAAGACAGCACATATCACGGTTGGCACAGCATCGCCAGATATCAAGCCGAAAGAGTCGAATGATATGCTTGCTCGCTGGCTTCAAGAAGGCAGCGGAACAAATGGTATCAATGAGATGGTAGTCAAGGGGCATGTGGAATTGGAAGGCACGGTGAAGGGCATTCTGTCGCGGTAGATTGACGCTAGAAGAGGTTGGCATACCGCTCCCAAGCATGGAACAGACAGCGCGGTGGCAGTTCGTTGAAAGCATTTTGGAGTTATAGCGCATTTGAGAGTCGATGCATAACGTACTAGCGTGTAGTTTTAGGATCGTGCACTGTCGAGGATGCCACTGGCGCAGTCGCGAACACCTGCTGGCGCTATGCTATCAACGATTACATGAGCACCGTGCACCGTGTCTAGCTTAGCCTGCGTGCGAGTAGAGAGCCCAGAAGACTACGGTCACTTTCTCTTACTGCATACATCCTACGACATGGCATCTTCGGAGATCTTTCTTGGACACCATGGCGATCAATGAATGCTACTTCAAACGATCGAAGCTTTGAGGCAAGAATTTAACGTTCCGCCATCAACTTCCATCTCCTGCTGGATGTCGCTTGGCAGGCGTAGGAGAACCATTAAATCGATACACCTCCGGGATCTACGGAACATGGCCTGCTTTAACCACAGTATGTATGGTGAAGATCTCCTTTCTGATCGGTTCCGTTCCGTGAAACGGGTCGATTGTGTCGACATTGTTGAGGCCACGAGAGTTGCTGCTGCTTCCTGCCACTCGGTAGAAAAGTAACGGCAGTGCGTGACGGGCAACAGCGAGGGCATCACGTCGCGAGAAAGTGCATGGGCTGATCTGGTTGGTGTAAGCTTGCGATCCAGTCCGTCGAGAAGAGTACGCGCTTCGAGCTCAGCTTCTTCTTCCGTCCGATATGCATTCTCGTCACTGTCATCTGTCTCGTCCTCGCTTTCAGTCAGCTCTGCAGCATGTTGCGGTCGAGTCGCGCTGAGGAGTGGCCCGAAGCATGCTGTCCAGCTTCTGGCGATGGGCGCTTGAGACCTCCCATGGTGTCTGCCCTGTATGCTGCAGCCCGATGAACGTGTGCAGTCGGGGTCGTAATATAGCGACTATTGGGGCAATGCAGAGCTTGTAGCAAGTCTTGTCGTAAGTGGGCTGTGAAGTGCGATGAGAAGGAATTGTCGGAGACCGCAGTGTATGCTCGCAAGAGATTCGCGATGTCGCGAACGCCGACAGGCACGAGGGTCAGCGCGTGTCGCAAAAGGAGAGGCCCTCGGCTCCAGAAGCAAAGGCTGAGACAAGAGACAAGCCTGTTGTAGCCGCTGTCCTTGGCGCACTCACGCCGTCAGAAGATACCAAGTTGACGTGTGAACGAGTCGGCCAGGAGACCTTCAGCGCGAATAGGTATGCTTCAGCATCGCTATGCTACTATAAATATCATCGGTCATCATCAGAGGCGATCCTGCAATCAATGCAATCCTACAGCCACAAGCGTTGCGAGAAGGGTATCATTTCCGAAAGAATAAACCAAACCATCCCAAAACTCCTATCCAATGCACATTTGAGTCCGCAAGATGTAGATTGCCGCATGAAATGCACTTCACAGCCCTGTGATCTTCTTCAGCCAGCTGCCACCTTTGCTGGCCCTGCGCTCTGGCATCGCAGGTCTTGCATCGTACCCTCTTCTCATATCTCCATAGCCACTGGCGCCAGAAGCATGGGTTCTTC
This sequence comes from Pseudocercospora musae, assembly GCA_001578225.1. Taxonomy (NCBI): domain Eukaryota; kingdom Fungi; phylum Ascomycota; class Dothideomycetes; order Mycosphaerellales; family Mycosphaerellaceae; genus Pseudocercospora; species Pseudocercospora musae. The sequence goes on along the minus strand of LFZO01000013.1, from coordinate 71,124 downwards.
GACGGTCCTGCGATGATCCGTCGCTGGACTTGACACCCTCAGCCTCTCTTCTTTCCCGACGTCGACGTCTTCTCTCCTCATCTTCATCCTCTACGTCTTGTCGCTTGCGGTTTCGGTACTCGCGCGCGGTGCCAGGGAGCTCGTCCTCGTATCTGTCTGGCGTCTGGTCCGCAGCAAAGTGCATAGGTGCGTCCACAATTGTTCCCTCGACGGGAGGCGGTGGCGGCGGTTCATCATTGATACTATCGACCCACGAAAGTGTCTTATCGCCGCCGGTCTTGATCGCGTGAGCAACAGGACTGAAAGGAGAACGCGCCGCCGCACCAAAACCAGCAACATCATGAGGATCAGCATGAGGAGAGGTAGGGTTTGGCTCACCTCTGGACGTAGTGCCAAAGTAGTCATCTGCGACTGGATAGTCAGAACGACGACGCGACGTACGCGGTCGCTCTTTGTCTCCCCCACCTGCGCCAGCATCTACCGAGCGGCGCAACCGGCGCTCTTCTCTTCGGAAGCGGCGAGCTTCTTCATCGTCCGGGTTGTCCATATAGGAACGTCGACGATCTGAAGTCACAGGTCGTGCAGCAGCGGCTTCCTTCTCTCTGCGACGTTCGCGACGTTCTTCTCGAGCCCTCTCTTCTTCACGCAGCTGCCTTTCTTCCTCTTCACGGCGAGCTCGTCGCTCTTCGCGTCGTCGCTGTCGCCGCTCCTCGCCTTCTCTTGCAAGCCGATCCTCTTCTTCTCTGGCTTGAGCACGACGACGATCTTCCTTTTCTTTTCGTCTGGCTGCGCGATCAGCTTCCTCGGCAGCCTCGCGTTCGCGTTCGCGTCTCTCCCTACGTTCACGACGACGCTGCTCGCGATCCTCATCAACATCGGTCTGAGGTGCAGCGTCCGTCAAGCCATCGCCATCTGATGCTTTGCGCGACGAGCGGCCAACCTTGCGATCCTCTCGCCGCAGACGTTTTGAGTAATCATCATCATAGACGGAGTCTCGCTTACGGCGTGAACCGGGAGCATCGGAGTCGTACTTGCTCTGCCTGCGCTCTAGTGTTGGTCTCGCGGAACCGCCTCCAAAAGCGCCAAGAAGGCCTCCCATAAGACCGCCTTTCTTCGCCGTAGAAGTTCGTCTGGGCGGTGTAGGTCTCTCCACGAACTGTAGGTCATCTGGGCCAGAAAACACCTTGGCCTCGTCGGGGCCTCCCGGTGCGTCCACCATGTCCTCGTGAAAGTCTCCCAAACCACCAGACATGCGTGTGCTTTGTCGCTTCGATTTGCTAGACTTCTTCCTATCTCTACGATCATCGATGTCCTTGGCAGAATCTTCAGGCACATCAGCGTCGAGCACAATCATGTCGTCAGAGTCGATTGGGTAGGGATCTGGAATTTTGCGAGTGGCCTTCTCACGAGTGGACGTGGAGCGACCAAGAACCTTGGCTGCCTTGTCGGAGACCTCCGCCGGAGGCGAGACGAGTCCGGAGTTTTCGACAGCTGTTGAATGACGCCTGGTACTGAGCTTCACTCCAGATGATTTGCCCCGTGTCGACTTAGAACGCGATGGCGTTAATGCTGCACCAAAAAGCGAAAAGCCGCGTGAAGTACTTGACCTTGACTTTGATTCCTTGCGATCCTTGTCCGAACCTGAAGACTTGCTTGACTTCTCCAAGGGGTCCTTATCACCAGCTGCCCGGGCCGACTTTGATCGTGACAGCCCAGCAGGTCGTTCCCAGGCTTTTGGAGAGGTCCTGTCGTCTTTGGAGCCCGACTTGTCCTTGGAGGTCTTCTTCGCAGGCGTAGCGCCCCAAAAGCCCCAAGAGGATGATTGCTGATCACGAACGACCTTTGGTCGTTCCTTCTTAGTTGACCTGGGTTCTTTCTTTGAAGGCTCTTCCGGTGGAGGAGTAGGAAGCTCAGGAGGATCCATGATTAGATCATCGAGATCCATTTGAGGCGGCGCGTCAGCTACAGGTTCAGGTTTCTTCTTCGAATCTTTAGTAGATTTGCTGAAAGACTTCTTGTCTCTGCTCGACTTCTTGGCAGGCGGCGAGGCTGGCATCTCGGGTTCTGGCTGAATGTCTTCCCCGAACTCCTCAGTGGGGAACCCTCCAGGCAGTGGCGATATCGAAGGCGGCGGTGGTGGTGCGATCTCTGGTTCCTTGTTCTTCTTGAACTTCTTGTCACTCTTCTTCGATCTCTTTTCCTCGACAACAACGACAGGTTCTGGCTCAGGTTCTGGCTCCGGCACGATCTCAGGTTCTGGCGGGGCTGGTGCAACAGGTGCCCACAAGCTATCAAGTTTCTTATACTTCCCGCTCTTCGCAACAGCTGGACTTGGCGTTGATTCTGCGTTCAAAGCTTTAATGCGATCTTGTATCGAGTTGCCTTTGGAACTCTTCAGTTTCGACGCGTCTTTGCCTGCCGCCTTCGAGAGAGGCGACATTGCTGAGATATCAAATCCATCGTCGCCAAAGGAAATATCTGGCATCTTCGGAACACCAGTGTCTGGCGAAGCATCCTGATTAGCCCAAGGGTCGGTAGCAATTTTACTATTCGTTTCCGCAACGGGTGTGGCTTTTTTAGAAGATTTGGTGGACGAACCCCAGAAAGCCCAGCCGTCTGCCTTCTTTGGCTCGTCGAATGAGAGCATCGGACCTTCTTCAGGGACAATGTCGACAATCGGAAGTTCCTCCTTCGGCTCCGATGTCTTGCTTGACTTGCTGTCAACCTTCGACAATTTGGTGTCTTTAAAGGAGGATCTCTTGTCCGTTTTTGCGTCTTTGGACGGCTTCTTTTTGTCTGCGGATGGAGGCGGTAGTGCTGGCTCATCGAGCAAATCTTCAAGGTCGTTTTCATCGCCAAGCGCCGCAGCAAATGCTTCTTCATCTGCTTTGCGCTGTGCCTCAGCAGCCTCTCGCTCCTCCTTCTCTTTCTTCTCCTTCGCCTCGCGAGCTTTCTTCTCTTTTGGAGTCTCTTTCTTGGACGTACTTCCCCACAAACTGCTTCCCCATACAGACTTTTCTTCTTTCTTAGCCTTTTTGTCTTCTTCTATGGGCTCCGGTTCAGGCTCGGGTTCGATGTCCTCGACAATGTTGAGAATGTCGTCGACTGGCGCTTTTGCACTAGACTTGCTGTCCTTGGATTTGGACTTGGTCAAAGGGATTGGCACCTCTGCGATTGCTTCAGGTTCAGCTTTTGTACCCTTTTTAGCTTTCTTGTCCTTCTTTGACGTTGTTGTTGTTGGAAAGCTCCACGGATCTTCGGCAGGGGGCTCAGTCATATCCAGAAAGCCTGTACCAGCGTTTTCGTTGAGACCGACATCGCCATAACCTGGCACTGGATCAAGTGCGGATTCCCTTTTCGCTCCTTTCTTCTTGCTTTTAGTTCCTGCGAGATTGGTTAGCACACATTCCACAGGAAGCGGCAAAACAAGCGGCCCCTACCAGTCGTCCAAGAAGACCAAGGGTCCTCCTCAGCAGATTTCTCTTGAACAGAATCTGGAAGGAGGACCGAAGCGCCAGGACTCGGATCCACAACTTCTACAACGCCCTTGGTCTTGTCTTTCCTGCTAGCCTTCTTTTTGGTGCCTGTTGACCAGCTATTCATACACTCCTCGTCTGCTTTCGGCTCAACAACAGCCTCAGGCTCAAGCTCTTCAGAAACAGGCGGATCAGGTACGGCCGCAGTCAAAGCAGTAGCCCCCTTCTTTTTGCTCTTCTTGTCCGTGCTACCCCAACCAGAAAACCAATCGGCATCATCGGCAGGCGCATCTGCAACAGGCTGGTGAGGTTGTGGAGGCGGCGCAGGCTCTTCAATGACGCCCTTCTTTCCCTTCTTTTTCTTGGTTGTCGTATCCGCCAAACCACCACCGAGCCAGTCGTTAGCGGGAGGTTCTGGCTCCGGAGGTGGAGGCACTTCAACGATCGCGGGCTCCGCGGGCTCTTCAGACCAACCGAAGGCGTCTTTCTTCTTCTGATCCTTCTTTTTCGTCGACATTCCCCAGCCTACAAAACCATCCTCCTCCTTTGGTGCTTCCACAATAGGCTCTGGTTCGGGCTCCGGCTCAGGAGCGGGAGCTCCTTCTTTCGCGACGCCCTTCCCAGCTTTTTTCGCCGGTTTTTTGTCCTTCGCGGACATCCCAAAAGGAGACCAGAGGTCATCTTCCTCTTTCTTCTCCTCTTTCGGTGGTTCAGGCGCGGGCCCTGGGACGACCACGACTGGTTCAGGCTCAGGATCCCACATGCTGGTCTTCCCGGATTTTTTCGACTTCTTCTTATCCTTCGCGCTCATGAAACCTTCCCAAGGATCTTCTGCAGGCGGCGGCGCAACAGGCTCGGACGGCGGAGGCGGTGGGGCCACAACGATAGGCTCTGAATCTGCAACGACGCTAGCACCCTTCTTCTTCGCTTTCTTCTTCTCTTTGGCGCTCATGCCAGCCCATGGATCTTGAGCCTCTGCGTTGGGCTCTTCGCCGGCGGGTACGCCCAGGTCGAGATTGTCCATGGCGCTGTTGTCATCAAAGCTGAAGTCGAATGCATTGGACGTTGTCTTCTTGTCGTCTTTCTTCTTCGACTTGCTGCTCGCGGTACTGGTGAAGCCCCAGCCGGTGGAGATCGGGGTGTCTTCCTTTAGAGCTTCAGTGGTGGCGGTAGTGTCAGACGCGCGAAAACTCCACGATGAAGTACCTCCACCCCATGGCAACCCCAAATTTCCAAAGCTAAAGCCGCTCGACTTCTCTGCAGCGGCATCTTTCTTGCTGCCGCCGAAGTCCAGATCGAGTTTCGGCGCAGCCTTGTCGTCATTGAGGTTGATATCGTCAAACTTCATGTCGCTCTTTTCGTCTTTGGGTGGCTCCGGGTCGTTCTACGCAGCGGCAACGCATTAGTATCAATGTTCAGTAGACATACTGGAAACCTTCCACAAGAACAATTTGAGCATGCGACCGTTTCGCGTTGACGGTTAGGGAGTCGTGTTGTATCGATAGATTCGCGCGTGAGATTGCGGAGGTCCATGCTCACGAGCCACCGCGGCTGCTGCGCCCCGGAAGACTCGCATCGCATCGTTCTTCTTGGAACTAGACGCTGCAGCATGCCTCACGCCATTCGCCGCGCCCGAGATCAATGCTGCTAGATTTCGTCCGGCATTCCGCCCTATGAAGCAAACCATTGATGGAAGAAATTGCACTCCACATACCTTGGATTTCTTCTTGGATTTCTTGTCCTTTTTTCCAAAAGAACCCCAAAGGTCGTCTTCCTCCTTCGATTCCTCTTTGGGTGGTTCTGGCTCAGGCTTTGGGATCACCTCAGACTCGGGCTCCTTGCTACCCTTCTTTTTCTTGTCCTTTTTCTTGCCTGCGCGAGCATCGTCAATGCCGGTCAAAATATCGTGTGAGGTCCATACTCACCAACACTCGCAAATGCGCCCGGGTCGTCGTCCGCAGGTGGCGGCTCCGGGACAGGCTCAGGCTCAGGATCTTTGGCAGGCTCTGATTCGGCCTCTGGGTCAGCATTCTTGCCTTTTTTCTTCTTGCCTTTTTTTGTTGCAAAGCCTCCAAAATCTTCCTCGGCTGCTGCATCCCCCGCGGGCACGGGCTCCGGTTCTAGCTCTTGGGGTGGTCCAGGTTCAGGCTCTGGTTCAAGCGCAGCCGCACCTTTTTTCTTCCTACAGATTTAGGGAGTCAGTGCCGATCTATCATTTGATCAGAGGGAGTGTGCATCGACCACTAGCGAGAATGTCTCGACATCTGCCCTTGCCACTAGGACGGTCTGCAGCATATCACTAAGGTGATCTACTGCATCCGAGACAGCAGAGCTTGGGTCGAGGCGGAACCTCAACAACGTCGACATGCACTCCCCAGATTTTACTCACTTTTTCTTGCCAACAGTCGCAAAGCTTCCCCAGTCTGTATCGAAGTCGTCAGTAGAATAGATCAGAATTCTTTTCGGGAGACTCACCATTTAGAGTATCTGCCTCGCCCGCGCTCGCGCCGGCATCAGCATTAGCAGCAGCTTCCTCCTCTTCCTTCTTCCGCTCCTCTTCTTCCTCTTCCTCAGCCTCCTGATCGCACCAGTTAGCAAGCTATCATGCCGTCCCCGAACCGGTCCTCACTTACCTTCCGAGCAGACTTCTTGTTTTTCTTGTCCTTCTTGCTTGAACTGCCGCCATTCCACCAATCATCGTCTCCTCCTCCTTCATCGTCGCCTCCTGGAGCGTCTCCACCGCCAGAGTCTCCCCCACCGTCACCGTTGCCGCCTTCTCCACCTCCGTTTCCCTCGCCTCCAGCTCCTTCATCCTTTTTCTCTTCGTCATCGCGATCTGCCCACTTCGCTTTCTGAGCAGCTGCAGCAGCTTTTTTCGCTTTTTTCTTCGAATGCTCCCGAAAGCCTCCTTCCACGTTGAAATCGACCTTCACATCACGAGTGCTGTCCCAAAGATGCGAAGCCCTTGTAGACCCTCGTTGGCGTGTCTCGCTGCTATTGGTCACAATTTCCACGTCTTGCAGAAGACATCGCGTGTACGCGAGCGAATCGGTCTTTGTGTAATCTGGGGGCTGGTCCTGTACGCTGTCTTCATAGCTCGGTGGAGGTGATGTGGCATCTACAGCAAAGTCCTCATAAAAAGGTCTCCAAAGCTCTTTCGGCACCACATCTTGCTTCTGAACATGACTGCTTTTCCGTGGCCTAGCTTCAGATTTCAAACTCTCCCAAAATGCCAAAAGTGTTCTTGTCCGCGCTCTCAATCCATTATCACTGCCTTTTTCACCCAACACTAATATCGGTGGCTGGGTGCCGGGTTTGGGCAATTCGCGGCGTTGGAGCTCTCGGCGAATTGTTGCAGTTGCGACAGCAGAGGCTGCCATTGAGCGATCCGAGATTCAACGCGAGCGATTGCGCGGAAATCATAGAAGGCGACGGGTGGTATTTCGTCGTGATAGTGATCGGGAGCTTCCTTGTCGCTTTTGATCAAGGCTCGCTGTTCCAAGTTCGAAACACGCGACTCGCGACACACGAGTTGCTGTACAACTAAGAAAGAGGCCAAGAGTGCAAGAGGGAGAGAGATAGTATGACAGATTCCAGGTGGTGCTGGGTAGGATTCAGGGAGCTGTATCGCTATTGCTTGTCCAAGTCACGCGGCACGGCACCAAATGGCAGACAGGCGGAAGAAATGGTGTGGGTGGGTGTGGTGAGAAGCGAGGACGCGATTCCGGGGTCAGGGTTTCTGTTTGTGTGAATCTCTAGCGAACGAATCAAATGAGACCAAAGGCTCACGTTAACCACGCCTGCCCATGCTGAGATGGTGAAGTACCGTGGCGAGGAGATGGGCCAGTGGAAAGGAGAAGGGCGGCAATACGGGTATAATAATATCATGCACGACAGAGAAAATCTTGCCCGACTTGCCGCTGCCCGAATGCACTGACGAGAGCAAGCAGGCAAAGCAGACAGACGTGTCGTGCATGAATGATTCCGTCCGACAGTGCGGGCATTGGTTCACCAGTGTCCGCTCACGAATTGTTGCTGGACGAATGCTTTCACCGCCAGAAAAGTAGCCGTCGTGATTGCTCGAAGGCAGCATCCGCCTGCAGACGAGGCGCCAGCCGGCCGCAACAAGGGAGAACAAGTCGGCAAGTCGCATGGCTACTGGCTAGCTGCGTGAGGTCCGACCCTCTCTTCGAGCTGGAGCTACTCAACCTGAAGAGAGGTGCTCGAGACTGGCTCATACTAGTGGTGTGAGCTTGCGGAGCGACCAGGACTCGTGCAGTAGTCACAACGCTCAAAAGTGCCGTACTGGACTAGCAAACGCCGGATGGACAAACAGGTCATACCGCTTTTGTGACGACATGCTTCAGAATGTCGTTGGGAATGCCAGCTATGCATGCATGCCGAGCGTGAGTCAGTGGACATTCCAATTGTCAGAAGCAGAAGCAGCAGGATACAAGAATGCCACCTGCGATGTGCTTGGAAGTGTGACATGCTGCACCAGTATGTGGACTTGGTCGCTTGATACCGGAAAGCGACTTTCGATCAGTGTTGGCAGAACCCCGACTGTACTATTTTTGCGTTTGTCTCCCCGAGCGAGAAGTGTACAAGGAGGATTGAAAGGTGTTCACCCTCCATTATTAACGCATGATGCAAGCCACGGTTCACGCAAGTTTGGTAGAAGTCAAAACTCGAAAATATCGCGCGTGCTCTCAAGGCGCGTGTAAAATAGGTAGGTAGTGGAGCATTGAAAATTTACACCCCAAGTACGGCCTACAGCAATTAGACTATATCTCAGTCAAATCCTCAGCGAGGATAGCATAGCACAAGGACACTTTTGTACACAACAAGGACGGTAGCAAAATATGTCCATGTTTGAGTCTGCCCGCGTCGGCTTCACAGAGCGAAGACGAGCCCTAGATTTTTGAAGCTCTGCCATTTCCCTTCTGCCCATCACACACGGCTCCTGAAGTGACCACGGACCCGGCGTGAACGAACGCGTAAGCTTCTTTGTACTCTCTTCGCCTCCAAGATTGTGCCAGTCCGCGGCGAAACCAGCCTCTGAGAGACAAGTGTCGGTCTGCAAACACCATGCACCTATACAATCCCAATTCGAAAAGTGCAAACAAATGTGCCATTCAGAACAGCTTGTGGAAGGACCTCTGACATGGCGATATGCTGATTCGGTCTGCTATTTACCGGATATCAATCTGTAGAATCGTGCACGAAGTTGCAAAGTATTCCTATCTGGTCCCATGGCATCGCGGACTTCTTTCCACGACTTTCTAGATGTGCGAAGCTGAAGAAGTCTCGCGTCTTCTGATGGCGTAAAACGTCGCATGTTCACGGGTTTGGGTTTTGGCTCCAACCAAGATCTAACGGTATTTGGCCTTCTTCCAAGCTTATCAGCGATCGCACATGTTGCAAAACCAGCTTCGTGCATTTCGAACATCTCGAACTCTTCATCGGAAGTCTTCTACAAAGATATGACCCATCAGCAAAGATCTCTCAGACAAGAAGCTTCGGTGGTGGATACATCACATACAGGTCTATACTGGTTACCAAGTAGCTGGTAGTACTTCACAGTACGAGGAGTCCGCTTCAATTCACGTGCAATTTGACGAACACTGTAGCCCTTGGAATGCAGTTTGGAAGCGATCTCGTGCTCCTCGTTCGTCCATTTCCTCGCGCCGGTGGTCCCAGGCCTGAGCTGCCGAAACTTGTTGCTTACGTTTCGACCAGGTCGACCCAGGATTCGCCCAATTTCGACAAAAGTCTTCCCTTGGTCACGGAGTGCAAGGAGTTTCTTCTCCTGGATTTCGTCCCATCTCTGCACTGTCGGGGTCCATTTCTGCGTTTCACGCGCGTGGAAGATTCTTGCGGTAACAGCAGCCCGGCTCCGGCCCAGGCGCTTCGCAATATCCCGTCTTTGGATTCCTTTCTCATACATCTGCTTGAGATTTTGGAGGTCTTTAGCAGTCCATGGTGTAGGGGCTACGACGCCTGGTTTCGGTTTGAGCTTCGAAGACTCTGGCCGTTGAGTAGCCTTTGCGGCCTTTGCTACCGCGTTGACATGGAATCTAGCACATCGAGTGACTGCACATGTACGGGCATGCCAGCCTCGAGTGCCGAGAAGATAAAGCATAGGCTTTCCGTGTTGGCTCTGTTGAAGCAAGGACACATGCAGCGGTGTTGCTGTTTGTCTTGGAGTGTCCTGGCGTAGTCCTTTCGGAACCCTCCGAGGCTATCTCGGGAGACCAGACTAGAAATCAGTGATCGTGTATAGGTAGGAAGTCACGTGTGTGGCTAGTGTGTGGCTTAGTACGAATCACTGATTTCTAGACTGCGGTGTGGCTGTGCAGTCACGTGTTTCTGGTCTGAGTAGGAGATAGCCTCCGAGGGCGCACAATCTGGCAGGTGCTTAGTGAATGTCGATTCAGCAGATTGAATCAACATGAATCAATTCTGAAAGGAGGCAGGACACTCGATGACGTACTGACTGGTCACGTGCACAAAGCGCCTGCATGGACAGCATCACCTACCCTATATACGAGTACGAGTTATGGAGGCAGTTACATCTGGAGGCAGTTACAAGTGCATGCCTCCTCTGAGTCGCACAGCACTCTTTCTTCTTTCTTGAACTAATTCATCATGTCGAATACCGACAAGAAAGCCTTTGGAAACCTTGCACCTTGGAGTGAACCAGCCTGGTCTCACGGCATACCATCTCCATACTATAATCAATCCCACAGAAGGTATAGGGATGAGCTTCGTCGGTATGTCGATGAAAACATCCTGCCTTATGCGCTAGATTGGGAAGAAGCAGGCGGAGCACCTGAGGAAGCGAGGATCAAATGGGCAAAGTCTGGATTCTCCTTTGCAGATGTGCCACTAGAATATCGACCCAGGGACATTCCCTTCCCTGCTGGGATACCTACCAACGAGCTGGACGCTTTTCATACTCTTGTTTCTACAGACGAGACCTCCCGCGTGGAGGGCGGCGTGACAAGCTCACTGGGAGGTGGCAGCGTCATTGGTATTCCGCCAGTAATCCACCACGGCACACCTGAGCAGAAGCGGAAATGGTTACCAGGCCTGTTCTCATGGGAGACAAGCTTCTGTCTTGGTATCACCGAGCCTAGCGGAGGCTCAGATGTAGCGAATCTGCAGACCACGGCCCATAAAACTCCCGATGGCAATTTCTACGTTGTGAATGGATATAAGAAATGGATCACTGGAGCTCCTTGGGCTACTCACATGACTACTGCCGTTAGGACTGGAGGTTCAGGTATGGCTGGAATTTCGGTGCTCGTGATTCCCACCAACTCGGCTGGCTTGTCGATGCGAAGAATACCCAACAGTGGCCAAAAAGCAGGCGGAGCATCAATGATCGAGCTCGACGATGTCAAAGTGCCGGTAGACCATCTCTTGGGCAAAGAAAACGAGGGCTTCAAGGTTATCATGGTGAACTTCAATCGAGAACGCTATATCATGGCAGTTGGTTGCAATCGTAAAGCCAGGACATGTCTGTCGGTTGCTTTTGACTATGCCAACAAACGAGAGACGTTCGGCAAGCCTCTGATTGCCAACCAAATCATTGCTCACAAGTTTTCGACCATGGCCAGATACATAGAGAGTCATTGGGCTTGGCTGGAGCAGATTGCATATGCAGTACAGATGTCTCCAATGGGCTTCCAAGATCCTGATGTCGCAGGAAGAATTGCTTTGGCAAAGGTGCAGGGTGGAAGGTACGTACAAGATCCAACTCTCACAGATGTGTAAGAGCATTGCTCGTAGCACAGATGATTGACATTGAGCAGGATCCAGGAAATGGCCAACAGAGAGGCTCAGCAGGTCTTGGGAGGTGCCGGATATCAGAAAGGCGGCCCTGGTGCTGTTGTCGAGCAGATGTCGCGTGATCTGAGGATGATGGTTGTTGGAGGAGGGAGCGAAGAGATTATCTCTGATCTGGCTGTGCGTCAAGAGACGATGAGGGCAAAGAAAAGGGGTTGGAAGCTGTAAGACCTGAATGTAAATCATTCCGATCGATACGCGAAATAATATCTTTGTGCGTTGCGTCTGTGCGTGAACTTGCAGAAGCAATGCACATACCGTAACAAATCGAAAGCGCTGCATGCACATGTCACTGGCAGCCGTGACTGAGGCACAAACCTCAGGCACAAACCTCAGGCACAAACCTCAGGCACAAACCTCAGGCACAAACCTCAGCGTGCCAATCGCAGCCAGCGCCGCCAGTCGCTCCTGCTCTGCCAAGATATTCGAATTTGAACTCCACGAATTTGCTGCGGTCGACTTCAGATCTTCAGACGCCTTTGCATCGTCCATTCGTCCATCCACCCAGCGACCAGCACGACACCGCCAATATGCGCTACATCTTCTCTCAGGAGACGCTGGACATCCCAGAGGGCGGTTCGTGATCTCCACCATCACCCGCGCGCATTGCGAACCGAGCACTGACAATGCTTCTCCTACAGTCAAGGTCAACATCAAGACCCGCCAGGTCACCGTCGAGGGACCAAGAGGCAAGCTCACCAAGGACTTGGGCCATCTCGCGGTCTCCTTCTCCCAGCCACAGAAGGGCCGCATCAACATCGAGCTTCACCACGGCTCGCGCAAGAATGTCGCTACTCTTCGTACTGTCCGCACTCTCATCAACAACTTGATCGTCGGCGTCACCAAAGGCTACAAGTACAAGATGCGTTACGTCTACGCACATTTCCCAATCAACGTCAACTTGGACAAGAACAAGGAGACTGGCCTGTGGAATGTCGAGATCCGGTATGTCACACTCAGCAGCCAAGGCATTGGCAAGCATTGTACTGATGTATTTTTGAACAGAAACTTCTTGGGCGAGAAGCTCGTACGCAACGTCATCATGCAACCAGGTGTCGACGTCGAAGCCTCCAAGAACGTCAAGGACGAGCTCCAACTCACCGGAAACTCTCTCGAAGCCGTCTCGCAATCCGCCGCCGACATCCAGCAAATCTGCCGTGTACGAAACAAGGATATCCGTAAATTTTTGGACGGCATCTACGTCTCTGAGCGTACCAACATTGTGGAGTAAGCGTCTCGAAAAAGGGAATGTTGTCTGGCCTGGCGCATTCAACTTGGGGGTCATGCATGAAATGGACATCTCTGGGCGGCATTATGACAGTGCCCAGTGGCAGGTAGCCTTACTGAATGGAACGAGTCAAGCACCCGCATCAACCTCATTACTTAAGCTCTGACCCCAAGAGCGAGCGGGGAGAGGTATCCGCATTCACAAGGTGATATAAATTTCCTTTCTGCCATGTCATAGACCCCTTTGCGGCTTGTCGCAAGTCTCGTAATTTGTAGACTGTGCGCCGTGCTCGTAACACCACGCTCTCGCTTGCGGTGAGAATCTTAGCAGCCGGGTTCCACTTCCGCCCGGCAGTCTGTTGACGTGTTCAATGGCGGCTGTCGAAACGGAGTTCTGCCCGTCGTTCGCCTGTCAGTACAGTAGCTTGTAACTCGTAGACTGTTTAAATTTATTTGCTCTGTACTACTCGCAACCGAAGGCCAGGCCGCTCATTTGAGTTGCCCTCCGCCCAGATCTGCGAGCTTGGAAGTGGAAGACAATGTGGTTGACCTGGTTTCATACTGGTCTTCCAACAGCTACGTCCGATGACCAGCGATCCGGTATCAATCATGTCCTTTCCAGATTTTTGACTCCCATATCCTGACGACCGCATCTTGATCGAATCGAGTCAATTATCAATAAACCACTAGAGGGGGTATCATGCCGTCTCACATCTCCCACCTTTCTGAACGCCCTGAAACAATTTGTGCTTGCAACTCATGGTTGCTTTTCGTGAACTATCCACCCACATTTGCCGTCCATGACACGCCGCTATGCCTTCAACTTGACCTCAGCCTTGACGTCGCTGGTCTCAAACTTGGGCTGTTCGTTCTCGCGGATCGACATGATACGCTTCCCGCCCATGCTCGTTACCTTGTCGATGAGTTTGTGACTATCGTGTAAAGCCTCGATATCGTCACCACCCCCAATGCTCTTGCCATTGATAAGCACATTAGGTACTGTTCGGCGACCAGTGGTTCGAGCCAAAGACCGCTGAAGACCGGGCCCAAGTTCATGTTGATCAAGCTCGACCACATAGGGGAGTGGATTTATGTTGTAGAGATCGAGCAGGATGTGCTATTTCCGCAGTGTTAGCATTGCAGAACAAGTAGTTCGTTATGCTTCTTCGCATACCTTTGCTTTCATACTGAACGGGCAGTAAGATTTCGAGAAGACTATTATGGGTCCTTTCTTGAGTATGTTGTTCAGTTCCAGCTCGACTCTCGTCTCGTGCTCCTTCTCTTCGGCAGTGGTGTGCTCAGCAACTGCTGTTGCTTTCGCCGCAATATTGCCAACTTTGGCCACTCCATCGTCGGTATCATCCTTAGGCTTGTTTTGTACGATCTTGTCATTCGAAGCTCCCATCTTCTTTCGCCCAGCCACACTCTTCTCAGCAGGCGAGTCGTCCTTGATCGGCTTCTGCTTCTGAGGTCCCAGCGCAGGTCCATCAGTCTTCGTTGAGTCTGCTGCGGAGGAGCTCGGTGATGAAAGATCTTCTAATGCCACATCGTGTTCTTTCCGTAATCGTTCGACCCGTTCAAGCCGATCTCGCTCTTCCGACATTAGTTGTTCGCGCTCGGCGGCTGTCTTCTTCCTCTCGATCGCCGCTACTGTGTTCTTGTAGAATGGCGAGTCATATGTGCTCTTCGCACCATGTGATACATAGTAGATGACGAGGAGAACTAGCACTGTGACGAGCCCGATCGCTCTTATCTGCCTCTGCGAAGGCATTGTGATGGATGTCGACCAATGCGGGCGGTCTCCGGTGGAGTATGAAATTAATTCAATGTAAGTGATGCTATAGTATTGTGGCTCGGCAGTATGGAGGTCAACGCCGTCACGTTCTCAATGCCAAAGAGCAGTGGTTAAAGTGGTCGATACGCAGGAGGGAGCTTGATGAAGCACTGCGCCTATTGTCTTCACAGTAGCAGTCGTCGCAGCGAGGATAATCCTGCACGACCGCTGGCTCCTGCGATCCTGGAAGAGCCGAGACCCGTTCTCTACATATGGTGGAGCCGACTGGGGTGATTCGCTCGGCCAGAAAGTCAAGTCAAAGACAAGTATGATTATTATTGATCAACGTCAAGACTCAGCACCATGACACGCCAAAGTGCATCCTCTCGGCTCTGTATGATTGCTCTCCTTTTCCGTGCTCAGGAACAAGCAGAAATCAGCGTGATGGACTGATACCGAATCAATCCTCCGATGAGGCTGCAATTTGGCACACAACGGCTTCGCATACAGTACAGCACGTGTTTCTATGCACTGCCGCCCAGGCCGCATGGCACGACTCGATTCTTGACACATCACGTCCAGCGTAATACAAGACCGGTTCATGTGAGACCGAAAAGGTCATCGTCGCGTCGCCACGCCAAGATGCTGAGATTTGTACTCCATACGGCAGGAGGCATAATCCTGGACAAGTTCAGCAACCTCGGCGCAGTCATATGATGCTCAGCATGTTCTCGCAGATGGATGCTGTGCTGGTTCTTGAAAGTACAGGCCGCGTCTATCTTCGCGTTTGCCATCCGTATCAAAGCGGTGGTCGGAGCAGAAGTAGGAGAAGTGGGAGGGAGCTGGAGGTTTCGGTGCTTGCGTGTCTTCATCTGCGAGGGAAGGTGGGAGGTATAGCCATTATGCCGTCACTTGGTCTATCGGTATTCCACGGTGCGTGAAAGGTCTGGATATCTTGCAGATACAAAACCTCTGAATCAGTATCTGAAACTGAAGTAGCATCACAGTTCTAGCTCAGTAGCTGTATCCTGGAAGAGGTGTAGCTACAGCTAACAAAGTTTCATGATTCTACCTGAATCCTTTGGATCCTTGGTCTGCAGGGGCAATTTGCAGGTGTTTCATGCCTGTTCACTGGGCTCGAAAATGCCTCAGTCGCTGGTAACGCCAACAACCCTCGCCAATACTGTACAGCGCCATTGATGAGATTGAGTCTTTCGCCGAAGCTTATATGCTTCAATGAACCGCAGCTTCAGCACGCGCAAGACATTCTTCTAGCATCCGCCACAACGCCTCCCACTCCAAGCTCCTTGGTATCCTGACACCTTGCTCTCCTGTTTTCATTAAAGTCGCAATAGTCCGCCCACACTGCGATGCGCTGTTTCGAACGTGCTCGGAAGAGCCGTGATCGCCTTCTGTAACCACATCTACTTGGTACCGCTCCCCACCGTTATCGTGGAATAGCTCTGGAGCAAGCACGGCCGCTATGGCTAAAGGATCGTGCGTCGGTGGACCTTCAGTCAGGCCGAATACATCGGCGTATGTCTTGGCGAAAAAGGTAAGGATCTCGAAGAAGAGCTTTCGTACGATGGTAACGCTGTCAAATGGCTTCTCAGAAGCATCAAATCCACCGTGCAGCATTGCGTGCTGCACCTGTTGTGTTGCAAGAAACTGGTGTGTTAGGTCAAGTGGTATGAGTGTGGCTTTGCCAGCAAGTACGTGGTTCGAAAAAACTGCTTTCGCTGCCTCTGGGTCGATGTAAATGTTGAACTCGGCTGTCTTAGTCCAGTTGCCAAACCTCTCGCCTTCTCCTTTCACAGCACCCATGGGCGCAGTGCTGAAGCCTCCACCAACGGCACCGCCCATTATTGATAAGCCAGCTAAGTGCTCGGCGAGGTCCGGATATACGGCGAATAAAAGAGCAGTATTTGTGAGAGCTCCAGTAGCGACCAAGTATACCGAATTTGCTGGTTGGGACTTCAACGCTCTATACATGGCTGCGATGGCATTCACATCGTCCCGTGGCTCCACATCTGGGATGGGCAAACACGTGGTTCCGTCCAGGCCAGATTCGCCATGTATGTCCGGAGCAGCAGCAGCAACTCTGCAGAACGGCTTACCGGCGCCGACGTAGACAGGCACATCCTCGCGGCCGATTGCTTTCAGAATGGCGCGAGTATTGTAAGTTGTCTTTGATAAAGGAGCGTTGCCATACGTGGTGCTGATCCCAAGCAGATTGATCGAAGGATGTCTGGACGCAAGGAGGATGGCAAAGGCGTCGTCATGTCCTACGATGTGTCAGCGTTGGATTTGCAGCGCATCACACTGGCATGTCAACCTGTATCGCAATCTAACCAAAGAGATATGAATTTAGCGCCTTTGGACATGCCCAGCGTCATTTTGTCGCAATTACGGTGATTGCAGATCAGCGTTTCAGTCTAGTAGAGGAGCGGTCTTGTATGGTCGATGCTGGGTTTGTTTGGTTGAATAAGTTGAACTTGAAGTTGTCAGTGTCAAATTAAAGCAGGGCATTGAGATGGAAAGTCTTCGGGCCGAGAGCCGGGAATTGATTGCTTCTGTTGATTGCTGCTCACTGCGCACCCTATACGAAAGCCCGTATGCCAGCTGATGTTCGCAATTGAAGAGCGCTTCCGCTGAAAAAGTTGGTTCACTGCTGCTTGTGAATACCGCACTGCAGAATGCAAAGCGCGATACATTGATGCGTCTTCTAAACGAGCACATACAGCGCACAAAGCTGCTGGACGTCAGTATATTTCGATAGCAAGCATGAAGCAACTCACTAGACTCAATCCAAGAATCATGCTTATCCAGAACATGATGTTGTTCAAAAGAGATCGATCGCGCACCCAAGGCATTCGCTGAATCACGACAATGGGCATCTGCATCATCATTAGGACGAATCCATACCCTCTAAATTTCCTCGTAATGCAGCCCATTATTAGCTCGTGTGCAAGCCCTGAGAGGATAAAGGTAATCGCAGTTGCCGCCGGTTTTGACATTTTGGCGCTGCGACTAGCGCTGTAGACATGTCTCCGGAAGAAGTGGTGCACAGGGATATTCCATTCTCTGCTGAACTCCAGCCAGTCCAAGCTATTCCACCAGTCTGAGTAGAATTGTCGATCGGCAAATCTGGTGATCTCTGCAAATGCTCCACAGACATATTCGAAGATGACCAAGAACACCAAAAGGAAGGTGACCATAAATGGAAAGAGTAATCTGCTGACCGTCTCAGCGAAGATGAGAGATGAATCGATCCAGGTACGAGACAGATGTAGGCGGAAGGAGGACTCGTCGAGGACCGGGATGATAAACTCCTCTGCTGTTACAATCATTAAGAAGATGCAGCCAAAAACCGCAAGCATCTTGTAGAAGAGCTCGAGGTATGATCGAGATGGTGTCCGCGGGTACTCAATCTCGTAACAAAGGGTGGGGCAGCAGAGGTAGTCGATGTAATTTCCAACAGTCAAGTTCGCCGGATACGTGACGTTGCCCAAAGGCGAGGTGAGTTCGGTAGCCAAGTCTTCCCGAAGAAGCATGATTGGGGAAATATTCTGATGATCGTGCTCATCCTCACTCGCGGCGGCCTTGAACTCTGCTAGACGTGTGTGGGCAGACGGGTATCGTACAGCAGCATCGGTTGGCGTCATGGGCCCAATTGGCATATCGAGCTCCTTCAATCGTTGCAAGGTCACTGATAAGTGGCCGTTATAAAATGCGTATGAATGCATCTTCATAACCAGAACCAAAGTATGGAGAGTGAAAAACACCTGTGCGGTCCACGTCCAATCCCGCAAGAAAGGCCAGCTTACCCAGAAGTACAACCAGGCTGCCTGGAAAATGCTCTGTATGATCATGCCAGCTCTGTTCCACCTCAAAATGCCCTTGCTCTTGACGAATACCAGATTAAACACCAAGCTCAGTGCTGTGGTCACGCACATGCATAAGTCACTAATTGCCAGGTCAACAATATCCTTGGTAAACAGAGGCCATTGCTTGAAGATGAAGACTGTCCCCGTCTCTTTCAAACTCCGAAGCATAGAAGTAAAAACCATTATTGCCAGCCCAATCCAGAACAGAACGAAAAAGCCACGAAAGTTGCCATAACTTGATCGCGGATCAAAATACGACACTCTCTCCTGGTATTCGACAGTAGGGAACATTCGCTGCTGTTTTGTCTTGCGCCTCAAGTGCTTGCGCGCTGCCGCTGTGACTTTTACTGATTCTGGCGCATCTTCTGGGGGCGCAGGAGTATTGCGCTCGCTGGCGAGTCCAGCTGCCTGGGCACGTTGTACTGCAGCATTTGATGTGAGCTCTTCGTTCAAGGCACGCGCAAGTCGTGCATCAATAGGTTTTCGCGCTCGAGGCTGGTGGATCGTGGATCCGTTGCCTCCATTGCTGGCCTCGTTGGCGAATTTGAAGTAGGATGAGTTTTCGGCCATGGCAGAGGCTTTGGATGTCCTCGAATTTGGTGGTCGTTGCTGGGCACTGGAAAAATGAAAGCTGCTGTTTATTATGCTTTGCTTTGCTCTGCTTTGCTTTGCTCTGCTTTGCTTCGCTAGTTGGAAGGCAACTCGAATCTCAAGGCATGTTGGCGCTCCAACCTACGCCTGATTCCAAACGTTCGATACGTATCCGCAGGGGAAGGTGTTTGCTCTCTTTAGAAGCCATCGTCGAAGCGCATAGACTCCTACAGTAGTACACGTTGCAGGGAGCAGGACGAGCACGCGCCAAATGATGTCAAGCGGATGAAGGATCACCGAGGCCGAAGTTTGGAAGCGCGCTCCGTACGTATACGATCACCCACTCCCACTCAGCAAGTCAAAACCTGCTTGGACGCCGAGCAGATTTACCGTGCTCTCTTGTCAGTGGAAGGAACGCTCTTCGCTCTCTCAAGTTGTTCTAAGTGTGGGAGTGTATTGAATGTAGTATGCATCATATATGACATGGTACATCTTGTTTAAATGTGTATACAGCACAGTAGCGTTCATATGCTTTAGCACGACAATCGTACATGCGTGTCTGCTGCATCGCCATCCATCGTCTATCATATGTGCTCGTCTCCTTGTCACTGTGAATGACAGCTTCGTTTGGCTAGTGCCGATCGGGCTTTCTGATCACGGAGATGACAGTCGTAAGTCCTGCCACTGGCCTTCCCTCAGTCAGTTAAGATATGCTTCAGGTCTTCCTGGAGCAAGAACTGCAATCGCTGTTCGATTTGACCTTTTGTGGTGATCCAAGCTTCCGTTTGGTGTTGCATTTTCCTTGTCGCCTGTCACAGGCGATTCAGCTCTTCTTGGATCCATCGCTTTCAAACAGATCTTTGAGATTCACCTCGCCAGAACCACGCTCGAGTGGCTGCGGCGTGTTCTCGCTCTCCTTCCATCCAATCATGTATATTATCCTGAAGGTTGCCGGAAGTGTTATGCTGCCGTCTTCTTGCTGCTCACCATACATTTCTCTGTAGATGGCCTCAGTCGCCAGCAGTACATCCCTGCTTATGCCGCTTGGACTTCTTCGCAAAGCTGCATTGGCTTCTCCCATCGATTGTAGATCCGACATGAGCGCAAAAATGTTCGGGTAATCCACGATTATGTCGTCCACGTCGACAGTCAACAGCTTAAATCCAGCACGATTGAGCAGATTGCCAACGTCTCTGACGTCTGCCAGAGGAGACATATGAGTTCCAATGCCACCCAGGCGCTCCTGTTCTGCCAGTTGCAGTGAGCCTCTCAGCTCATATAGATTGTCTCCACCAAACATGGCAGCCAATACCGGTGCATCTGCTTTTAAGCAATTGTTCATTTGAGTGAGCACTGAAGGAAGATCGTTGACCCAGTGCAAAGAAAGATTCGATATTACCATATCAAAAGTCTCCGCTTCATAGGGAATATACTCGGGATTCTTCAGCACTTCTCGGGTAATGTTGATTTCCTTATTGAATGGTTTATCCCGATCTCTGTCCAACATCTTTTGGCTGGTGTCCGTACATACGATGTTTCCTATTCTCTTACTGATGGGTTCGGCGGATGGCTTGGCCGATTCTGGGTCGGGATCAGGACGAGTCAAAGCGCGGGCAATGTTGCATGCATTCGCCCCAAAATCCAATACTTTTTGGAAGTTTCGATTGATGTCGAGAATGCGATCGCAAAGTCGCATAGCCATCTCATCTCGTAAATAGTCTACCTGGCGACTCTGCTCCGCGTGAGAGGCAGCACGCTCCTTGTGTAGCCATTTCGTTCTCTGGTCGAATACTTCCACTATAGGTGCGCCGGGAGCTTGAACGGCATAAGATCGGCTGGTTAGAGCGGTCACTCTGTTGTTCCGCCACTGACATGGTCTGAGAGCCGTTCGTTTCAATTGCGAGCGCATGCTCAATAATAGCAGAAAAGCGAAATGAAATGTTCAAGGAAGCGAAGCAGACATCGACCAGGTCATTGATCCAGGATGTCCCCCCTTAGTAGAATTAGCGCATGAAGCATCGACCCAGCTCCTTTTGGCGTTGGCAGATCATCCACGTCATCCACATTTCTCCCACGCGCAAGCAACGCGACATTGACTGCAGAATCACCATGCTGGTACCAGCGGCTGCCGATATGGCATTGCCAGTCGTCAAAACACTCGCAGACTGTGCTGATTACAAGAAGACTTTCGAGCCTTTTCTTCCACAACTCTACGCCCTCCCAAACCAAGTCTACGAATCGATCGGAGATGTAGAGGCTTTGAAACAGCTCTACGTATCGACGAACCCTGCCATCTCTGGACTTGCCTGGTGTATCGCGGCTTTTCCGGTCTTCCTCTTTGTTGCCGAGATCAACAAAAACTATTCACAAGTGGATCGCGTTTGGAGTATCCTGCCGACCCTGTTCAACCTCCACTACGCACTCTGGGCACGACTCAATGGGCTCTCTACCCAACGTGTGGATCATGTCCTCGCGTTCAGCGTTCTCTGGTCCACGAGACTCACCTACAACTACTGGCGAAAAGGCGGTTACCAGATAGGGAGTGAGGACTATCGATGGGAGCTGATCAAGAAGCAAATTGGCACGGTTGGTTTCTTTCTCTTGAACATTCTTTTCATCTCCTCACTGCAACTGGTAAGTATGCTTCAAGTTGCAAGTGCCTGCTTATGCTGACCTGTGCAAGGTGCTCTTATGGAGCGTAACATTGCCCACTTACGTTCTTCTTCTCACCTCCCGACTTCACCCTGAACTGAGCGGCTCTGACCAGCTGTTCAGCCGAACTCTCATGGCCCTGGTGGTCTTTGAATATTTTGCAGACGGACAAATGTGGACCTATCAGCAAGCGAAGAAAGAGTATCAGAAGACTGCCAAGGTGCCAGCAGGATGGACACGTGCTCAAATGGACCGCGGGTTCGTGACTACTGGACTATGGAAGTACAGTCGTCACCCAAATTTCGCAGCAGAGCAATCGATCTGGATCCTGCTCTATCAATGGGCCTGCTACGAAAGCCACACCTTTTGGAATTGGACTTGTGTAGGCGTGATTGCTTACGTTGGCGTCTTCCTTGGCAGCACTCCGATCACAGAAAGGATCAGTGCTGGTAAGTATGCTGAGTATCGAATCTATCAAGAGCGTGTGGGTAGATTTGTGCCCACGTTGGTTGGGAAGGGCTGGGATGAGGAAGAAATGGAGAGACAAGGGACTCTAAAAACAGCCAAGAAGTAGAGAACCACATCGCAAGTCACCGGGCTGAGAAAGGTGTGGCAGAGCGTAGGTTGTCCAAAACAGGTGGTACTGCCATAGGTTTTGCAAGTAGACAAGCAATTCGAAATATGCCTGCGTATCAAGGTGCTACGGCGGCAGCTTCGTGTGCCACGACGGTGCACTGTAGACTAAGCAGAGAGGCTGCTGAGCGCCGGAAGGACGCCATCCCTTCCCAGTGCATACAGAGAGCAAGCACGTGGTGAGTTACAGTGTAGCGCGAGGCGCCAGGATGAGTTGCCCTGCAGAATGTAGGCATTTGGGCACTTGGAGGAGGTATGGCTGATAGGCGGGTCCGATGTGGGCGGCATTCGGAAGAACTTTGGAGGCTGAATGCCACGCGTGGACTCTCTCGGCAGCTAGCCATACTTGTACATACAGTCACCTTCCAGAGCCGTTCAGATAGCGCCCGTGCAAGGGTCTTCCGCAACGGCGGATTCAGTAAAGTGAATAACAATTGGCTATAATATCGCTGCCGCTAGTGAATGTTGTCGATCTCGTGCGTTTCTAGGTACTAAGAGGGCTCTTGCAAGGAGGTTATTCATAGTGCCCGCTAGGGTAACGATTATAGTTAATAAAGTAGCTCTTCCAAGCCTATCCGGAAGCGGCTACTATACACTAATCGTCTTGAAACAGACGGTATATCGACGATTACTAAGCCGTCTACAATAGCGTATACTCCGTTATATACTAATAGTAAGCTATAGCTCTTCCGCAAGAGCTAGTAATATTAAAGATAGGATAGACTATTAACCGTACCTCTCGGCGCGTAAGCGCGTAGAGCCGTGCCTATATCGCGTTCCATAGGCATATATAACAATAGTATAGAATATAATATATTAAAGGATACTAAGTAATCGAGAAAACCGTATATAAGGATACTAGATCGAGAGCGGATAAAGCAATCTATAATAGAGGCATAGATAGTATATAATTTAAGACTAAGTCGTCGCTAGAGGTTCCTATTCTATTAGTAATCGTTCCCCTACCTATTTACCTACCCTTCTACTATAAACGCTTAACTTCGTATATACGGCGATAGAGGTCGCCGTCTAGTATGTATTCTTACTCTACCGCTATTAACGCCTCTTAGATAGCGTAGATAGCCTCAAAATACTCGAGAGTATATCGAAGAAGGGGACCGTCGGTACGGTACCTTGCCTACTAAAGTAAGGTACTTAATTAAGGTATTAAGATAGTATGCCGCTTAGATCCTTACTCGTATTGCGGTAGTACTAGACTAGCTATATTAGACAGTTTATACGGTTGTTAATAAGGCCGCAACGCCGTAGGTAAGTGCCCCTAAACTAGCCTCTTAAACCGTTAGTTCCTTACTAAATATAGGTCTACCGTATAGGCCGCTCGCTACGCCGCTTTAGTACTCTAGTTACTAATAGAATCGTTCAATTTGTCGAGTCTAGCGTAGAAGGTCGTAGAGCTACGTACGCATAGATTAAGTACCGGTTAGGGCTCGAGTATAGTAAGTTGACTATTCGTAGGTAGCTCTACAAGCGTAGATTTAAGCGCCTAGTTACTAGAGTCGTCCCCTTTACGACTAAAGAGGTCCGTAACCTCCGTACGTAGTTTAGCGGCTTTATAGAAGGCTACAAAGATAGGCTAAAGATGTTTAGTAATACTAGTACCTTTAGCCGTAGCGGTTCTTATTAGTAGCGTATTACTCGCTAACGTAGTAACGCCTTTAATCTAGACTATTTAATGCCTCGTTTCCGGATCGAGGAAGAATAATACTATATCTACGGCTTTATCTATAGTAGGTACAAATCTAAGCTAATCTACTAGCTAAAGAAGGACTATCTAGGGGATATTATTAGCCTCGGAAACATAATACAAGAAGGCCTTACTAGGCATGTATTGCCTAAGCTAATCCGCTTCTAGTAGGAGTATATTCTCGGCGAGCTAGATAGCGAGACGGATACTAAGGGCTTTGAACCGCTAGTAATACCTATTCCTATAGTAATAATAGAGGCTAGATTTAATACTACCCTCCGAGCCTATCTCGACCTAGATAAGGAGCTTAATCCTATTATCCTTACTAAGAATAAGATACCGTTATTATACCTTAATAGAGCGCTAACCTATAGAGGCTCCTTTAAGGTAGGCATTAAGGAGAGAGGTATCCCTTATACGATAGACGTATAGCTACCAAATTCGCTAGATCTTAATCCTATCGAGAATATCTAGGCTCTTATAAAATACTGCCTTTATTACGAGTTTAATCTACTATCTTCAAGGGCTAAATACATCTAGTAAATCTAGCAATCTTAGGACGATTTAACGTAGCGGGAAATCGAGGCGGTAACGGTATCGTTCGATAGGCGAATATTACTCGTATAGTCGTAGGAAGGCGTACATACTAGCTACTAACAATAGCGTAGGGTTAGAAGGGTTGTATTTAATAGTATTTGTATATTGTTATAGCGTAGTTGTTATCGTATATAGAACTAAAGATTTGGTATTCCTAAACTCGAAATTTCGACTATATATACGTAACTAAGATTTCATAATATGTAGTTCAAACATTAGTTATCGCTTGAATACGATAGGATCGCTTACTTATCAATTATGGGTACAATATTATAGGGGGTTTGATTAAAGCCTTGTCAGTGCAGGGTGCGGAAGCGCTATCTGAACGGCTCTGGAAGGTGACTGTACAGCGTGCTTGGAGTGGCGTGCTGTGGGAAGCAGTAGTGCCATCTAGGCCGACTGAGCCAAGACGAGCCTGGGTGGCCGCGGCAAGGCAAGGCAAGGCGGAAACGGCGCGCATCGCCAGTCCGAGTCCAGGACATGTGTTTCGTGCCAAGCCATACCCCCCACCGCACATGACCAGCCCACTCGACGATAAGATAAGACGCCGATAAGCCGCGTGTCTCGTGAAGACCGAAACGTCGGGTTCGTTTCAGCGGTGCTCTTCTCTTGGTGAAGACTTGGTCATCCGGACAAGAGCAACTGACTCGGACTCTACGCGGGGCCAGCTTCAGCTTCAGCTTCACCTCCCACCTCCATCGCATCTCCATTCCCCCCCCCCTCGCCCCAGCGTTCCTGAGTGACGACACCTTCGCATTGCTCTAATTCTCCACTACCAGGCCCGACCAGGCCAGCCGGTCTGGTCATCTCGCCTTGTCGCCGCGGAAACGAGAACATTGACGGCGGAAGAGCGGATCGACGCGCGTCATTCACCATGGCAAGCGCATCGAACGAGTCCGTTGCAGAAGCAATCACACCGCTTGTCGAGTCGCCAGACAGCAACAATATCGCGTCGCCTCCCTTCGAAGACGTGCCTCAACCAGCTCCTAAGCCCAAAGGACGACAACGATTGATTGCGCGCCTACAACGCATCTCGTCCTCTCCATCCGTCGCAAGGCTCAATGGGAGCCGTGCTAAGAGCTATAATGGCACTGGCAAAGGCTCAATATCATGTATCTCTCTCAACTCAGCCTCACCATACGGCAATCTCTCATTTGGCCCTTCTCTAACTACTGACTTCTCTGGTGGATCTGCTACGCCGCCGACCTCAGCCGTCACGACACCTGGTATTCAGATCCCGAAATTCGACGATGCTACCCGCCTCAAATATGTCTTTCAGCAAGACAGTAAACTCTCCGTGGGTCTCCCATCCGAGCTGCGATCCAAGCCTGGCATCACGCCTGGCATCACCGAAGTAGACGAGGATTACTTCTCGCGACCACTCACCAAGCAAAAGCTCCCGCGTAAAGATTTCAATTTTTGGCGAGACCTGCCTTCGGAGCTAAAAATGGAGATATTGACCTACTTGAACCCGAAAGAGGTGGTGCGATGCTCCATGGTATCCAAGTCGTGGCATGAGATGTGCTTTGATGGCCAACTTTGGGCGATACTGGACACTGCGGGCTTCTACCAGGACATTCCTGGGGATGCGTTGGTCAGTATCATAACTTCTGCAGGACCATTTGTGCGTGACCTCAACCTGCGAGGCTGTGTCCAGCTCAGGGAGAGATGGAACTACAAAGGATTATCTGATGCTTGTACCAACTTGGAGAACTTCTCGCTGGAAGGATGTCGCATCGATCGAGCCTCGATCCATAACTTCTTGTGGTCAAACTGCAGGCTGGTACACATCAACCTGTCAGGCCTCGCTGGAGCAACAAATGCGGGCATGAAGATCATCGCACAGAACTGTCCCAAGCTGGAACATCTTAATATTTCCTGGTGCAACAACATCGACACTCGCGGGCTTCGGAAAGTGATAGAAGGATGTCCGAACCTGAGGGACCTGCGAGCTGGAGAGATCCGAGGTTGGGATGACTTGGACTTCATGCACGAGGTATTCCAGCGCAACACACTGGAGCGGCTGATCCTGATGAATTGCGACACTCTGACAGATGACTCGCTCGCCGTGCTGATCGAGGGCAAGGAAAGTGAGATTGATTATATTTCCGGAAGGCCCATCGTCCCTCCCAGGCGATTCAAGCATCTCGACTTCACAAGATGTCGCGGCATAACCGACAAGGGTGCACGGACATTGGTAAATAACATACCGGAGATTGAAGGCTTGCAGCTCTCAAAATGTCACGGCATTCTCGATGCTACTATGGCTGAGCTGTTGCCGACGACACCATTGTTGACTCACCTGGATATCGAGGAGCTGGAAGACTTGAGCAACTCAACGCTGCACGTTCTAGCCAATTCGCCATGTGCCAAGCGGCTCCGCCATCTCAGCATATCGTATTGTGAGAACATGGGAGACACGGGAATGTTGCCTGTGCTGAAGAGCTGCACAAATCTGCGATCTCTCGAAATGGACAATACGAGGATAGGCGATCTTGTCCTTGCCGAAGCTGCAGCGATGGTCCGTGAGCGAGTTGCAAGAACGGTCATCCAAGGAGCTGCCAAGCCTGGTCAGGTTCTCTACAGGCCGACGGTAGGCCTAAGACTTGTGGCCTATGATTGCCAGAACGTGACCTGGACTGGTGTTCGGGAAATTCTGTGCAGGAATGCCGATGTTTCTGTACAGACTCGCACGGTGCCTCTTCCGCCGTTGGAGCGGTCGACTGACTCTTCTGCCAGTTCTTCTGCCGAGAATGTAGGCTCGCTGTCACCATCGCGCATACACATCGTGCGAAGCACAACTTTTCCGACGGAAGTGATTCAGCTGAAGTGCTTCTACACGTACCAGCCAACCGTTGAGGAGCACTTCAAGAGAGTGATGCGAGGCGACTTTATAGCAGCCCGTCGTCTGGAACGGAAGTGGGCCGAATTCATGATCGCTTCCGAAGAGGCCAACGCTCTAGGTGGAGGTCGCAGACGACGAGAAAGAAGAGCCCGCCAGGCTCAAATGCTGGCGGCAGATGAGGAGGATGTGCACACGCCTGGCTCGGGAGTAGGTGGCGGCAGGCGTCGACGTGCCAGGAGCGGCGGATGTGCTGTCATGTAGATGAACGAATGAATGTTGATATGAGCATATGAGGGTATTTTGTATGGCGGTGTCTGGATGGTTCGGATGGCGGTGTCTCTGGGTAGTGTTTCTCGAGGCATATAGCGTGGGGTTTGGGTAGGAAAGGATTCCCCAAGGAGTGGGGAGGATTGAGTACGCAGGACTGCGGATGCACCTCAGCGCAACCAATCTGGTTTATCACAGGAATCTTAGATAGTGGCAGTCAGCTATACAGCAGATGTATTCATTGACGTGAAACACGCACCGCACCTTGATCTTACGCTGCAATGGAGGCTCAAGCTAGCGGTGGTACTTCGAGAGATATAATTGGCAGGCAAACCCATATGGAGGCCCATACATACCAAGTGTTCAATGGACCTTCCGGTAGCTAACCTTCCGGCTCTTCTATACCGCCTTCTCTAATATTCCCTATTATCTACCTTTTATACTCGCTACTTAATTGCTATCGACTCGCAATACTCGTAGTAATAGGTCTATATATTAATCTAACGTTCTAGATTCTAGAAGCTCTAGATTACTATTTATATATATAGTAGTACTATAAATAAAGAGATTACTCGATATCTAGAGTAAAAGACTAGTAATAATATATCTCTATCTATACTCTAATAAAGGCTAAGAGAATAGAACGTTTATTAATATATACTTATAGATAGCTATATATATCTATAAAGTATAAGTAAAGCTTTTACCTTATAGAATAAGTCTTATAGCTAATAAGAAGGCGCTATTATTATTATATTAATTACTTCTAAAAGGTTTAGTAAATACTATAGATACGACTCCGATTATCCTATTCTATAGATTTACTTTAGTAATATTCTTTATATTCTTTTAATCTAGTAATTTCTATATATATCTCTTAGCTAGCGAAGGAGAGTACCTATACGTAGTACTAGCTACGAACCTAGAGGCGACGACGTCGTCGATAGAGCTAAATCTCTCCTACTCTACTAGTATAGTCTAAGGACTAAGATAAGTACCTAGGTATAAAGGAGTCTAGCTCTAAGGTAACTAGTAATTTAGAAAACTATCTAGCTATCTATCGAGCCTAGTATAGCTATAACTATTATAAGAACTAATACCAAATCGATAGGCTAACCTTCCTAGAAAGGAAATCTACTCTAGGGATAAGGAACTAGAGTAGTAATCTAGGACTAATTATCCTAAAGAGGAGAGAGGAATAACTAAAGAGGAGGTTTTAAGGAGTACTAGAAGGAGAAGAAAATATAAAGATTAAAGTACTTAGAATATCCTAATACCTATAGCCCTTAGAGGAAGTATAGCCCTAGATCTATTTCCTAGGTTCTAGCTTCCCTAAGGATAATATAATATTAGTTCTAAGGGCTAGGTATCTAATATAAACTATTCCTTATACTATATATAAGGTGGTCTATAAAGAATACCTAAGTATAGAGACTAATATAGGAAATCTAATTTCTAGTACTATAGGTTATATAACTAGATACTAAGTAAGGGTAGGAATAGTTCTTAGCTTAGTAGAGAGCTACTATAGAAGTTAACTAGAAAATAGGAGGAAGGATAAGGATCTATATTTATAAAGGGAAGGAAAGAAGGAAAGGAAAGGAATAGAAATACTACCTTATTCCCTAAACTAGAGGTCCTCCTATCTAGCTTAAAAAGCTATAAAGGAATAAGCTAAAGGATACTAAACTAGAGGAAGCGAATACGATCTAGTTAGGATAATAGAGATATAGGGAACCTCTTAATATTTAAAAGATTAGTATAACTAAGGATAGGGCCTAGTATTCCTAATAACGTAAGAGAGAGTAGAGGTTTTTAATACTATATAGAACCGGAAAGGACTTTAAGGAGATTAGGAAGATAGGATATAGGGCTTTTTCCCTCCTAAGGAATATATAGAGATAGCTACTTGTCTAGGAGTTAGAATAGTATAGTAATATAAGAACTTATCTATCTATATTATTATATTAATAGAAGTCTAGTAAGAGGAAGGAGCTATAGAGATCCTCTCTATATCCTATAGCTAAACTAGAAATAAAAGATAGGAATAGAATTCTATATAATAGAAAGGAGATAAAGGATTTTATACTAAAGGCCCTAGACTAAGGACTTTTACTTTTAAAGATAGATAGAGAATCGAGATAGCTACTTATCTAATAGATAGAATAGTATAGTAATATAAGAATTTATAATATATAAATAGCTAATCTCTTCTCTATTATCTCTTAAAATTAAAAATATATATATACTTACTATCTAGACTTCCTAGCTATAGGCCTAGTCTAGTTATTTTCCTAGAACTCTTCTTTTTATTAGATATATTCTAAGTTCTATATACTCTATTCTAATTTAAAAAGCTATTAGGAATACTAGTTTAAACTTTTCCTTATAGAGCTTTATTCCTATTTTATCCTACTTCTAGCCCTAGTAGAATAGAAGTAGCTATAGGCCTATAAGGTCCTATTTAGCTTATCTTTTCCTTTTCTATTTAGCTAGGAACTCTTATTAGAACTACTAGTTCTTCTTATTCTAGATTTCTAGAAATATAGTAAAAGAGTCTAGATATTATCTCTTTTCTAGTTCTAAACAATCTTTCTAATTCCCTTATATCTACTCTAGTTATAGATTATATTTCTCTAGGCCTTAGGTTTCTAGAATAGTACTAGAAGTTATTTAAATAGATAGTTTCTAAATAGCGAAGATTTAAGAGATTACAAAGTAAGTTAGTAGCGAGTCTATAGTAAGACTATAAGAGTAGCTTACGAGTAGGATAAGCTAGTTACTATAGATACAAGTCGCACGTCCCAGTTGGAGTTAGGCGTGGTCCACCTTCTAAGTTCTAACGAGCCCGTCCTCCACTCGATCTCCCTCTCCATCGAGCCAAAGATCATCAACCCAGCAATAAACATCTCCACGCCCAACCGAAACACTGCTGGTCAGCACTGAGTCGCGTCACCAAAACCAGATTTGTGTTTATCCTCCGCCAAACGAAACAAAAAGAAAACATCGCGACGCGGGCGAAGTCGCCTCTCACAGTACCCGACGTCGTCTTGCGCCATTTGCGACCGGAGCCTTGCCTTGACACAGACATCGACGACTGTAGTAATGCGCACGTGTGAATATCGGCATGAATGGTAGTACCTCTCCAAGAACGTCCCAGAGCCCGAAGAATGCTGGAGACGCGGCCAAACACGATTCAGCCGCAGCGAACGGTCATCGAAGCCCAAGCGCAAGGCCTAAGGCTTCGCCCTCACGCTCGCAGACAGATGGCGGCTACAAGTCGCCTGAAGCCAAGGGCCCTGCGAAGGGATCAGAGCGTGCAGTGGCAAATGGACACAACAACGACGAGGACTCTGAAGCAGAGACGCTCATAGACAGTCCTGTGAAGAAAAAGGAGGCCGAGAAACAGAAGACGGCAGTCAAACTGGAACGACCACCAAAACATCGCATTGGGAGCCTGCCCGTGCCTACCGATGGCGACGACGAGAATGACTCAGCAGTACCTTCGCCGGTTCCCAGTACTGTTATGAGTGTGGAAAAGGCAACGTCAATGGACGAGGCCAAAGAGGAAGAGGATAATGATGATCGGATGGAAGTTGAAGGCGACAAACATGATAACAGCGATTCACTAAGCTCTCCACGTTCCTCTGCGTCACATCCACATTCGCGTGGGTCTTCAATGTCGCGTGCGGTATCTGAGCTTCCGGACTTCTCCCGTGATGGAGCGCTCTCGCCCAACCCTCGAAAGCGTAAACACCGCGCATCTTCAGTCAGCCTACCTAACAAGCGGCCGAGCATCGACCCACCAAAGCGCATGCTTCGTGGTCTGCACTCCGAGGAACTCAACGAGAGGAATGAGAAGTCACTTTCACCCAAACTTCGCAGCCACAGGCGAGCGACTTCAACTCAGTCTGCTTTCATGGATAGTCACGTCGAGGCAACCAACCGGAAACGCAGGGCTGCGACTCAGGGACCAATGAAGGAGGCTAAGCCTTCGAAGCCTGCGTGGGAAGAATCAGACGCATCATCTGAGACCAACTCATATGGCCAACCAGACTCCAGACGACCTCAAAGAGGCGTAGGCCGATCAACTTCGACCCCAGGACGTCCTATCGGCCGTGAGCATAAGCGACATATTAACAAGTTCGGCTTCACTAAGCTAGCAGAGGCGTGTGAGGCAGGCGATCTGGATGTTGTCAAAGAGTGGCGCGAAAAAGACCCGGATCAACTGGAACTGGCTGAATTTGCTGGCAACAAGCCTTTGCAGATTGCTTCGCTGCATGGCAATGTTGAGGTTGTCGACTATCTCATTGACCAAGGATGTCAGATTGATTGCGCCAATGTCGACAAGGATACGCCTCTGATCGACGCTGCGGAGAATGGGCATCTCGATGTGGTTAACAGCCTTCTCAGCGCAGGTGTAGATCCACTGCGGCAAAATCTGAAAGGGCAGCAAGCTCTAGATGTTGTGACCGACGAGATTGACGATGCGAACGAGATCCGTGCAGCCCTTCGCAATGCCATTGAAGAGTGGAAGCGTAACGGATCGAAAGAGCGTCGCGAGGAGGAGGAGGAGATGCGCCACCGTGCGGGACCCAGCAAGGAGTTACAATTCATGGCGCGCTCATACGAGAATCTCGTTAGACTCGTGCAGATTAATGATCGCAATGGAGTGAGTGAGTTTCTGGATGCGCGCGTTCCAGTCGACAACGCGGTCATTGCCGTTGCTGCAAAGACTGGAGATCCGTACCTTGTGAATATGCTCTTGGCAGAGCTGCCGGAGAAAAAGGCGGCGCAGAAAGCCGACAAGCCAATGCTCGCTGTGCTCGGTACCTCGCACCTGGATATGGTCAGATTCCTATCTGAGCTTGATAGCTTCAACCCACTTTATCGGAATCGCGCAGGCAAGACCTGGCCAGAAATTGCGGAGGAACGACGGGGACAAAACTGGCGAGAGGAGAAAGAACTTTTGCAGAAGTTGTATGATCAAAAAGCCTCGTCGACGGAACGTCGTAGCTCGAGTCCTGTTCTTAAGAGAGATGGCGGCAAGCGGAGAGTGAGCCGACGCACCCCCGAAGATGACAGCGACGAAGAGGATGCTCCACGACGCAAGAATGGACGACGATTGATGTCGAAGCGTGATATGCGCGCCGCAAGTGGGAAAGCACTATCAGAGGACGAGTCGTCCGACGAGTCCAGCTCAGAAGTGGCGACCACGGCCGAGGAAAGTTCAATGAAG
Organism: Pseudocercospora musae; assembly: GCA_001578225.1. NCBI lineage: Eukaryota > Fungi > Ascomycota > Dothideomycetes > Mycosphaerellales > Mycosphaerellaceae > Pseudocercospora > Pseudocercospora musae. Next base: position 38,380 of record LFZO01000013.1, on the reverse strand, counting down.
CCTCCCGAGAGTCCTGCAAAGCGAACAACTCCCAGCCGAACAAGGAGATTGAGCTTGTCTGCACAAGCAGCGGACGCATCGCCCCAAACACGCCGACGATCATCATCTTTACGTAGCCACAGCGAGCAGGTTCTTCCAACGCTGGAGGAGAAGGTTGAAGATAAAGAAGCACTTGCAGAGAAGCGCAAAGCAGAGGAAGCACAGGCCGCCGGAGAAGCAGAGGCCAAGCGCAAGCAGCAGGAAGCCGCTGAAGCCGAGGCGGCAGTCAAACGTGCCGCCGAAGACGCTAGGAAGGCAGAGGAGGAACGGCTTGCAGAGGAACAGCGACGACAAGAAGAGGAACGTCTTGCAGAGGAGGCTCGAAAACAGGAAGAAGAGCGCAAGGCTGAAGAAGCACGTCTCGCTGAAATGGAACGCATTCGAGCGGAGGAAGAAATGGCTGCGGCAACACAACACCGATCTGCCGTTCTCAAAGCTTTGCCAACGTCTGTTGCGTACGCGCTGGACGAGTCGTCGGATTTTCACTTCGAGAGCCCTGGAGCGCTGGATTACCTCGTGGAACACTGCACACCTCTTCAAGTGCTGAAGCAGGAAAATTCAGATCCGTACGGCAATCTCGAAACGGCTGCCGACGCTCCGTTCTGGATTGCAAATGTGCAAGCGGCGTGTCTTGTCGGTCGTCAAGGTATCGAACTGATGCTATCGGCAGACAAGCCTCAATTTGCAGGTACACTTGCGGAGCAATGGGAGACCAAGAGCGTGTCGGAGAAAGAGCAGGAATGCTTCCTGTCCGTTGTGACCAGTCTGCCACCGTACATGCCTTCGCAGCCGCGGCTGAGTTCGCAAGATCATCAGCAATTGTCCTTTGACGAGTTTGCGGAGCGGACTGCGAACAGCGCCAACGCAGCCGTTGAAGCCAAGCAACGACTATGCAATGGCGATTTGACTTTTCGCTACGTGCGTTTGGATGATGTGCTCAACAACATTCATCCCACGCTGAAGGGTGTTCCTATCGAGGTGAGGTTTGACCATCTCAAGTTGCAGAAGCGACCAGGCAAAGACGGTGGTGACTTCTTCACGAAGCTCAAGAATATTGTGGATAGCAAGCCTCGGCCTCGGAGGTACGTCAATGGGCAAGCAACTGATATGTTCGGAGAGCCTTTGGGCACGACTGAGGTCACAGTCTCGCATCAGACGTGAGTCTACGTGGGCAAGCGCGGCGTATGTAGCTCCACAATCAGGCAATAGCCACTTTGTTCGAAATGCCATCTCGATACTAGCCTCGAGGGTCAAGTACACTATCTTGCCAGCATTCGAGAAAGTCGTCGCAATACACGGATTCCGCCGTATAGCACGAGAGCAGGTCGGTCGGTCGCAGACAGGAGTCTAACACGGAGCATCGAGCGCAGAGTGCGTATATTGCTGCTTACAGATAAGCCCTTCGTAGAGTACTGAATCAAGACGTCGCCTCTCGTTATTGCCGCAGATGCACGGTGGGCAGGCCAAAGGCTGTAGGTGGCGGGATGTGGACGGTGGATGGACATGTGACGATCGTTCGTAGTGTAGCGTAGGCCTGCGGCGCATTTATGAGGGAGGCACCAAAGCACGAGATAAGTCGAAGACGGCGTGGTGGTGTCGGTGGTGTCGGTGGTGTCGGTGGTATCGGTGGTAGCAGCAGTAGACAAAATGTCGCGTGAACTCCGGCCGGCCTTCGGGCCTGCTGCACATGTGGAGGGTGGAGGGGCCAACGGGGGGAGATGTAGAAGCATTCCGTACGGCAACCTTTGCGACCTCACATCTCTGCTATCGCTACGAATGATTTCGGCAGGTCGAGGGGCATTCAAGCGTCGAGAGCATGCCGCCTGCTGAGCATAGTCGAGATGGTATGCATGCACTCGACCTTCTGCCGACACAGCTTCAAGGAGTGCTCATAGAGTTGCACTGACATGTGAATGCCTGCAGGCCAGCCCGACACGACTCAGCCTGCTATCACGCAGCAGCAGCAACAGCAACAGCAGCAGCAGCAGCAGCAGCAGCCGGGCCCTACTCAGCACCGACCCACCGCCCTGCAAATACCCAAGAATCGATCGAGCAGCCCATTGATATCGCAGAACAGCAGCAGTGCCAGTCTGCGAGCCGACCACGACCTCCGAGCACGACTTTCCATAGACGGCGGCAACTCTCAGGACACTTACGACAGCCTGACTAGGTGCGTGACTACATGCGCCATCTCCGACCTCATCCTGGTGCTCAAGAGAAAGTCGAAGCTGCAGGCAATGTTGCGTTGCTTGCAGACAAACAAGCAAGCACGCGGGTGGGCGGATAGGCACCAGTCATGCCGTACCACATTCGACACTGGGCACTGGCTGATGAGTCACTACACACAGGTCACCGATATTGACAGCCGAACGAGACACGGGACTGCGCAGGATACGGCAGAATCCACAGCTGTCAATCAGCAGGAACCCTTCCTCGCCCAACTTGCCTTCCACCTCGCCAGCTCCGTCCACTCCTGTATCCCGCAAGTCCTCATTCGCCATCGACAAGTTTGGCCCAACGTCGCCAGTGATACCATTTAGTGAAGATCTCACTCGATTTCCCTCCGAATCTCTACACTCATTTTCCTTCGCTCACCAGAGCACCGACTCGCTACACAATCGTCAGAATGTGCTGAAGCGCAGTATTGACTTTATGCGGGACAAGCTCGCCTGGGCTTCCACCTCGCCGCGAATTGCAAGTGCTCAGGCTCGTCTCGCAGGCGACGAAGAACTGCTCAGTATGATGGAGCTGTTGCAAAAGGCAAACATCATGGGTTCTCAGGCAATGGATATCAATGGCCTAGGCGTGCATCCCGGCCCGCTCACGGGACCCGCACATCTAGCCAACGAGAATGTGTTTGAGAAGAGCTTCTTTCCACAAGGCCACGACGCAGAAAGTCCAGCCAGCATAAGTAGTCCAGATACGATCAAAACGGGCGCGCGCTCTGTCGGTTCAGAACGAGATCTGATGTCACCCGCAGCTGGGCTGCACATACCAGAGGCAGTCGCAGAAGATGCAGTGGCGGAAGAGCCACAACCCGAATCGATAGACCTTGCTAGGACAACGACCACGGATGATCAGGATTTCTTACCAAGTCTACCCACGAGAAGACCATTTCGAACACTGAAGCGAACCTATACGGATGTTGCGGGTTATTCACTTCAGCACAAGCTCACGGAAGCTATGGCTCAGCCGTATCATGCCGATAAGCCGGCAGCTCCCATAGTGCCACAAGCGCCAATTCGAGCGAACACAACGATCACGCAGCCCGAGCGAGCACCACATGGTCACCGGAATCAGCAAGCTCAAGCTATATTCACCACCGATGCGAAAGCGCCTTGGACGATAACAGCGGCGAACGATCTTGCTTGTCTTGTCTTTGGTGTGACGCGCGCTGAAGTGCGCAAGTTGGGCATCATGGAAGTAATAAAGGAAGATCGTAGGGGGTGGCTTGAGGAGAAACTAAAGAATCCTGAGAGTGGTACGGCGCCGAAGCAGGCAAAGCTCCAGCCCACACCTCCTTCAGGTAAGACCAGTCCGAGCGGTAGTCTTGCGGCAATGGGTAATGGCATTACAGCCAAGCTCCTGTCCAAACCTCCAGCGAGGCAGAGTCGAAGAGCGAAGACCGAGAACGGCAGCGCGACGCCTTCCAAACCGACCCACCACGTGGCCAACAAAAGTCGAGGGGTACTCCTATGTGGCGATGTCGTGCCAATCCGCAAGATGAACGGCTCTACTGGAAGTGCTTCTCTTTGGGTCAAAGAGAAAGGTAGCAACTTAATCTGGGTACTCGAGGAAATTGCCGAGGATGTCGCCATGCTCACAGTTGACGAGATCGGCCTTGTCATAAGAGGCAATGGAGATCTCGAAGCCATTTTCGGACTGGAACGTGTGAGGAACGGCATGGACGTGACACGACTGATACCCGCTTGGCCCAAGGTGCCTGGTACTAACACCGGTGCCATTGACTACGACGCGATCGCCAAAATTAGGCGATTCACAGCGCGAACGAGCAACTCGATCAACATACCAGTCACGATTGACCAGGAGCCTGAACAGAGCGTATTCAGAATATCGAGCTTTCCGCACATTGCGGGTATTATGGTCGTGAACCCAGCGACAATGCGTGTCAGCAGCTCCAATAATGTGTTTGCGGGAGCGCTCTTCGGCCACGACAATCCTGACGGCCTGGAGATAAACGAACTAATACCGGGCTTCGATAAAATACTGCGAGTCATGACTGACGAAGACAACATTGGACTTGTCGATGGTATCGTGATACCTGAACACAGCTTCAGACGTGCAAGAGCGCTCCTGGCTCTGCGAGAAGGCTCTGCCAATGCAGCAGCTATCTTCCTTCGACCTAGCGGATTGCCAGCCAAGCACAGAGATGGCGCCGAAATCATGATCGACGTGCAAATGCGAGTGGTGAAATCCGACCGGGACCCTATCTATGACGAGACCGTGATAGACGAGGAGAACCTCACCAACTTCCAACCGAGCGAAGTGGCATACGCGCTTTGGATCACATACTCACGGCAACTTCATGCTGTCAACCATGGCATCGGTCCAGTCACTCCCATGCTGAGCAGACCCGGTACTCCTCCTCAGCAACCGCCTCCTGGACGAGACACGCGTGAAGAAACCGAGTCAAGTCCAAAGATCGTTGCTGAGCCTGAAAGTGCAGAAGAGGGGCCGGGACAGTGCATGGATGGTGTGATCACCGGCGAAGCAGAGCCGTTTGAGCATCCCTCACCAGATCTCATTGCAGCTGGTACCAAGACAATCAAGAAGAAAAAGATCGAGGACTTTACAATCTTGGAGGAAATGGGCCAAGGAGCGTACGGGCAAGTCAAGCTCGCGAGATACAAGAAAGCAGGTGCTAAGAAGATGGTCATCAAATATGTTACGAAGCGGAGAATTCTTGTCGACACATGGCACCGAGATCGACGCTTGGGGACTGTGCCTTTGGAAATACATGTCTTGGACTACTTACGACGAGACGGCTTACAACATCCGAACATCGTGAAAATGGCCGATTTCTTTGAGGACGACATCAACTACTATATCGAGATGGTTCCCCATGGTCTACCCGGCATGGATCTTTTCGACTACATCGAGCTGCGAGTAACGATGGAAGAACGCGAGTGCCGCAAGATCTTCAAGCAGGTTGCTGAAGCACTTCGACACCTGCATATCACTGCAAAAGTGGTGCATCGAGACATCAAGGACGAGAATGTGATCTTGGATGGCGAAGGACGAGTCAAACTCGTCGACTTTGGAAGTGCGGCGTACATCAAGTCTGGGCCATTCGATGTTTTCGTTGGCACGATAGGTATGCTCTCCCATCATTTTCCTGCTCATCAAATACTGACTTGTGAATAAAACAGATTACGCTGCCCCCGAAGTGCTCCGAGGTCTACCATACCGGGGCAAAGAACAAGACGTCTGGGCCCTCGGCATTCTCTTGTACACCATCGTCTATAAGGAAAACCCATTCTACAGCATCGACGAGATCATGGACCACGATCTTCGCGTCCCTTACATTACGAGCGAAGACTGCATCGACCTGATTCGGAAAATGTTGAATCGCGATGTCGAGCAGAGAATCGGGATTCAAGCTGTTCTGGAACATCCTTGGTGTCTTTTGGAGGATGATAGTGATGATGGTGGTGGGAGTAGTACGCCTGCTGTTGCTACACCTGTGGCTGCGTGAGGAAGGACGAAATGGGTTGGATCTTTCCTTTTCGAAATTAATTACTGATATGACGACCGACGATTGAAATGCATAGCGATGCGGATGGGCTAGAGAGAGACTTGTGAAGATGTCCTTTCAGGGATAACGAGGTACGGGATGGCACAAGTCAGTCGTGTGGCACAACAAAAGAGAGAATTCATTCGTGATACAATGTGATGAGATCTGCTAGATACCCCAAACGATGCAAATGGGTGCGACAAATGGGAGAATCGGGATGGCGATAGATTCATGGTACGGTGTGTGGGTATTGTTTTTGGATGAGAGAAACCCATTCGGCGATTGGTTCATAGGCATGGCCATGTACATTCGTAACGAGAAGAGCCGGCTCGGATGAAGTGGTAGCATTACGATCATTGAAATTTCATGCTACCCCACTCTCGTCCCAGCTAGCGACGTCCTTGTTGGACATCCCTCCTTCAAACGCCGTGCATTTTATTCCATTCCCACGCTTGCTTTCATCGATCAACAGGAGCCTGCGGATTCAAGCCCTAGATGATCTCGCAGCCTAAGCAAAGTCGGCCTGCGAAGCTGGGAACTCGAAGTTGACACCCTTGCCAGTCAAACGCTTGTAGACCTCAGAGTATGTGTCAAGACGGTAGTCGACACCACCACGCTCCTTCTCGTCGAGAATGACCTTGAGGATCTTGCTTCCGTCCTCCTTGGTACGCAGACGCTTACCGACGATCTCGACTGGGTAGACGAGATCGGCGAGGATGGCGTCGTGGACAGCAGTGAGGGTACGGCTGCGTGGACGCTTTTGAGTCTGAGAAGTGCGGGAGCGGTTGCTGCGCTTTGGGCGTGGAAGAATGCGGCGCGAGGCCACGATGATGACGTGGCGGTCCGAGAACTTCTTCTCAAGCTCACGGGTGAGGCTGGGACAAGTGTCAGTTGGCTGTTGTGACAGATCGGGGTGAGTAAGGAGAAGCACTTACCGCTGCTGGGAACGGTGCCAGCCCTGGAGAAGAGGAACTGGAACGAAGATGACGATTGCCTTGCGACCGTGGCCGACCTCAATCTGTAAGAATCCTGGTGTCAGCGAAAAGCTGCCCAGTGCCCAACGCCTCTTCGTGATCAAGGTACATGTGTTTTTTGCCATTTTGACGAGTATCTTCTTCTTGGCAGATATTGGCCGACAACATGCGTTCTTGCCAAATGTATACCATTTCTCTCTTGCTCTTTCTGGATCTATTATTTTGATTGCTTACCTCACGGGCAGAGACGAACTGCAATGGACGGAGAGCAGCCTTCATGTCGGGGATGTTGGTCTCGAGCTCGTAGAGAGCGGTAGCAATGTTGCTCTCGATCTCATTTGGCTTGGCCCGCGATGGGCTGTTGGGCGCGATCTTGTTCAAGGCTTGTTGAGACATGCTGGGCGACTTGGAGACGGCGAGAGATGAGGTCGTTGTCGCTGGATAAAGAGCAAGTCGGCGTGTCTACAGAATCTGAGGTCGGAAGCAATTCTGAGGTGCGCGAATCTCGCCAAGCCCCGCGCTAAAATTGTAAGGCACAAATCTGAATGTAAGGCACACATTTCTCAGAAATTGTGATTTCAATGCATGACGGTTGTGGTATTTTGCTAGGTATCCTTTTGAGTCTCTGCCCAACCAAGTGCTTGAATGCGTAGAGTGCACACCAATGGCCAGACGTCCCATGCCCTTCTAACGTCTAGCCATACATCAAGAGTCGTCTCGCTAAAGCCCCATCAACCTCGTGTCTAAGCGCCCCCGGTCCTGCCTTTTCCTACGCCTGGAGAAAGCTTATAGGACTACTCCGGCTCTACCAGTGCCTGTCTCATTAATGGATTCCACTGTCAACGGATTTGACCTCCTAGGTCTCCATGGCGTTCTCAGTGTCCGTCCAGGCCTTGCTGGCTGTCGTCGCGAAAAATCGTACATCAACGTCATCATCAGACATAAGCTTCTCCAGAGGCGACATGATCTCGTCTCGGATGATCTGTTGGCCACGCGCGCTGCCCGGGAAGTCTGTCGCTCCTTGCTTCTCCATCTCCACAATGGTGGCAGAGTCAGAATCCGGCAGGCGCTTGAGAATATCGATGAGGACCCCGTACGATTTGGCGACGTTGAAGCGGATGTTGGGAATGGGATCAGAGACCAAGGACTGAAGGATGGGAAGAATAGACCTGGCGATGACCGGAAGTGATAAGGCAGGTGCGAGGATCTGGAAACGATCATTAGCGAACACACTATCCGTACCAATCTGTGGTAGACTTACAGATACTGCAAAGCAGGTGGTCATGCGGTACAAGTAGTTAGGGTGCTCAGCCATGGCAGCAACCTTGGGCACAATTGCCTCGCTAGCCCACTCCACTCCAAAAACCTCGGTGAGCTTCTTGAGATTTTGCGTGCTGGCTTCACGTATGCTGAAGACCGTATCTCCGAGCCAGGACATGCACAGACTACTGAGCTTCTCGTCAAAGAATTTGACCCCAAGCTGCGACGCAAGAAGTGGCACGTATTGTATGATTGCCAGCCTGACTCGCCATTGCTTGTCTTCTGCCAACTGGACGATGGCCGGAAGCAGCGACTGCGACAGCAACTCGATGCCAATGACGTTATTGACTTGCTCGAGTTTGGAAATAATATTCAGTCGAACATCTGGGAAGTCGTCCTTGAGCATCTGGAGCAACATCGGTAGGAGGTGCTCTGTCGTTTCTTGTTTGCCGAGAATTGGGGCCAAACCACTAATCTGGCTGCCGAAAGCTGCACGGACATGCTGTGAAGAGTCCGAGACCAGCTCCTCAACAGCGGGGACGATATCCCGGAGAAGTGCTTGGCGGTCAACAAGTTGGCAGAAGCCTAAGAAATCAGCATACCCTCCAGTATCTCATGATTGGAGACTCTTACCCGGAATTTGTCCAGCAATCGCACTCCTGACTTCCGCTTCGTTGTCCTTGAGAAGCTTCACAAACGCTGGGACAAGGTCCCTCGAGACGACCTCCTCGTCAACAGCTTTCGCAACCTTCTCAAATCTGTCTGCTACCATATATCTGACCCGCCAGCTCTTGTCGTCAAACAGGCCACGAAGTGCGGTGAGCAAGACCCCATGACTGCTCTGCTGCTCTTTCGGTACAGCTTCTGCGATCGCAATGAGAACGTCCACAGTCAACAACCGCACACTGTCCTGGTCATCTCCTGCCAAATGCTGGAACAGTGGAATCATGTCCTCAATGACCACCGAAGCTGGCATGCTCTTTACGAATTTGGCAAGGTTATTAGCCGCTTGTCGTCGTACCATCGGTGTGTCATCGTGCACGAGCTGAGAGAACTGTTGTCGAAGACCTTCTTGAGACTGCGGGGTGGCATGTTGATAAGGTGTGTTGTAGAGCCCAGTTGCTGAGATCTTGGACGTGAACCAGTCGGCCTTTGAAAGACGGATAGTGAGGGGAATGAAATACTGCTCGACTTGCAGCTGAGATAGCTGCTCGCAGATTTTGTTCAGGGACTCGACCGCCTATGCTTGTCAGTGGCTAGAAGCGCACCGCTGCCAATTCCGACATACCTTGTCGCGCACGAGTGGCTCTTCAATGGTAGCCAGATTCTCGAGGGGTGAGAGGAGCACGTGCCCATACTCTGGACCGCCTACGTACTCGACGAAGTTACCCAGCTCGTCACCAAGTGCAGTGAGGACTTCGTCCTCGTCTTCTACAGATTCTTTGCGACTGTCAGTGTGCTTTCTTTGCATCAAGAACAGAATATATATCCGTACCATCCAGAAATGGTATGAGCTCATCTCTTGTGCGCTCGGGACCAAGGGCGAGCGCAATGGTCGACAGTCTGCGGATGGCGTTCAATCGTAGCAAGACATCGTCGTGCTGTGTCACATATCAATCTCGTGTCCCTATTCCCATATGACATCGCGAGGCCCGTGATGTGGTCTCGAGGCTGTGCGTACCTTGAGCTCATCTATCAGGACAGCAATCGGGTACAGCTCGTCGTTCTGGCCCTGCTCGTCCATGGTTGCTCTATTGTGCTGGCGCTGATGGTGTAAAGGAGCGGATGGCCTGGTGCCAGGCCTTCACATGCAAATTGTCGGAGGATCTGTGTGCAGTTGCGGGAGGTTGAATGTCGTCAAATGTCGGTCGCGGTCGCGGTCGCGGGCGAAGTCGCACTCTGCGGGCGATACTCAGCACACGTTGCTCACTCAGCATGCGATAACTATGTCGACGACGGCGTGCGCGTGCCAGACGAGCAGTGTGCGGAGGAGTGATTGCTGTGCTTAGACCAAGACCAGACAAGGTTCGGAGCAAGGTACCTGGCCAAGTGACGCAGGAACTCAAGCCCACCGCCGCGCGCGCCCGCCCTGTGACTGCCGCTGGGGAGGGAGGAGAGGAATGACCTACTGTGTGGTATGGAGCGGAATCGTCAAAAGTGCTGCTGGGTTCTTATTGGTGGTGGTGGTGGTGGTGGTGATTGTGGTGAATGTGCGCGAGATTCCAGCCATGCTGCCCGTGTTTTGACATCTCAGTCGCTGCTTGCTTTAGTTGTGGCTGAAACTGTGGCTGCAAAAGTCCAATTTGAGTCTACAGATATGTACGATTGAGTCAACTTCCAACGTCGCCGCCATCCTCCTCTTCTTGCCAACGCTCCTGATATTCCCGAACACCCTGAAAAGGCTGAAATACCGGCGCCATGCCCACCATCGCGGTTGACAAGGCCGCCCTCTACAAGGCGCTGGGCCGCGAGTACACCAACAAGGAGTTTGACGAGCTCTGCTTCGACTTTGGCATTGAGCTCGATGAAGATACCACTGATGACCCGGAGCGGAAAGGAGCACCCGAGCTCAAGATCGAGATTCCAGCCAACAGATATGACATGCTGTGCTTCGAGGGTATTGCGTTGAATCTGAACGTTTTCCTCGGCCGCCAGTCCATGCCGAAATTCACACTCTCCAAACCAAAGGAACTCCTTACAATCAACATCACAGAGGATACCGCTCGCATACGGCCCTACTTCTCCTGCGCCATCCTCCGCGGCATTACGTTCGACCAAGCTCGATATGACTCCTTCATCGCATTGCAGGACAAGCTGCACCAGAATTTGGCCCGGCAACGAACACTGGTTTCCATCGGTACTCACGATCTGAGCACGATTGAGGGCCCCTTCTCTTACGACGCTCTGCCGCCCGAGGAGATCAAGTTCTCTCCGCTCAACCAGGAAAAGGTCATGAATGGCAGGGAGATGATGGAATTCTACGAGAGTGACAAGCACTTGTCTCGCTACCTGCACATCATTGGCGATTCGCCTGTCTATCCTATCATCTACGACAAGAACCGCACAGTGCTCTCCATGCCGCCAATCATCAACTCCAACCATTCGAAGATCACCCTGAACACTACCGACGTCTTCATTGATATCACTGCCACTGACAAAACGAAATTGGAAATCGTCAATCACATCATCTGTGCCATGTTCTCCATGTACTGTACCGAGCCTTTCACCGTCGAGCCCGTCAATGTCGTCTCAAAACACAATGGCGAGTCGAGAGTGACACCTGACTTGTCCCCACGCCCATTCCAGGCGTCACTCTCGTTCATCAACTCCGTCTGTGGCCTGGAGGAGTCACCAGAATCATGGTCTAAATTGCTTGCGAAGATGGCCTATGATGTTCGTCCTTCAGAAACCGACAAGGACAAGTTGGACATCGATATTCCAATTACTCGCGCAGATGTGCTCCACCAAGCCGACATCATGGAAGATGCTGCCATCGCATACGGCTTCAACAAGCTTCCACAGGAGTTCCCAACGAGCATTCCTGCAGGCGGCGCCGGACTGCCCATCAACACACTCTCAGATATTGTCCGACTTGAGGCAAAGAGCAGGTGGATAGAAGTCATGCCTCTTATCTTGTGCAGTCACGATGAGAACTATGCCTGGCTGAATCAGAAGGACGACGGTAAGGCCGTGCGGCTGGCAAATCCAAAGACTGCAGAATATCAAATAGTCCGGACTTCACTCGTACCTGGTCTCATCAAGACAATCAGAGAGAATAGGAAGCACGAAGTGCCTTTGAAGATCTTCGAAGTCGCCGATGTCTGCTACAAGGATGCATCACTCGAGCGGAGAAGTAGGAACGAGCGTCACTTTGCCGCAGCATGGGCTGGCAGCAAGTCTGGCTTCGAGCAAGTACAGGGCTTACTAGACACTATCATGCTGGCGCTGAGATATCCTTGGATTCCCGAAGGAAAGGATCGCACGGGCGAAAAGGCCAAGGGTTACTGGGTCGAGGGACACGATGACCCGACCTATCTTGCTGGCCATGCTGCTGCCATCTATCTGAAGAGCGCGGGCAAGCAAGTGCAACGCATCGGCATTTTTGGCATGCTTCACCCGAAGGTGCTGGAGAACTTCGAAATCCCATACGCAATGACGGCACTCGAACTCAACCTGGAGGTTTTCCTTTAGTCAAGGAAGCAAGTGTTAGAGCCTCCTCTGACAGCCCACTGTCCAGCTACGACTTGTGAAGAGAACTGTAGAGTACCCCTCAAAATGATGTGTCTAGACAAACGACTCGCTTCATCGTGTCACGTTACACGACTTCTTCAACAGCAACACTGGGCACCTTGCATGGTCACAAAGCACCGAGCTTTTCTGTGATCTGGCCCACAGGCCTCGTGCATCGGGCAACTGCGCTTGCAGCTGTCAAAACATCAAGTAGCCGTACATCGTGCTACGAAGCGGTGCATTGTGAGGCGAAACGGTTTCACCGGACCGCCTCTAGTACTTCGCCGTCTTGGTACATCAGCACAGATGATGTACACGTCAAAGGTTCGTTGCTGTAGCGATGCTGTACAGAGATCTCCGACACATCGCGGTCCATGTATTGGGAGAGGCAGAAATATACGAAAAGGCATGTAGCTGACCGTGTTGAGTAGTCGAAAGACCATTCAGTCTTCCCACAAACCACTGTCGATCACCTCTTGTCAGCTCCGTGCTCCCAAACTACGACCATACCTCGCTGCCAAGGCATGCACTGACACTTGACACCTTGTTTGAGCAAACCATACTGGTGCAGCACTATTCCTTGAATTTTGGCAACGAGCAAGCATACATCCTTTCCATCTGTGCCTCTGGTGTCTGCCCCGTGAGCATTTCAGACGAGAACAGTAGCGTATATGTACTGACATGCGCTCGCATCAGACTCAGTCTCTCAACAGCAGCGATAGAGGACAATACAGCGCACCACCAACCACGAAAAGCAGAAACACTATCACCAACATGAGCCCAATCCTCGTCACAATCTCACTCCTGGTCTCCCTCACCACAGCTGTGCCAGCACCACATCACAACAAACATCACATCGAAGTCAGCCTTCCAGAACCAGTAACTCTCGCGCCCCGTCAACAACAGTGTCAAGTCGACAGCTGTACTACAATGTTCAGGGATTGCGTCAAGTCTTGTGATTCTTTACAGAATGCGGATTGGTATGTATATGCCCTCAATAATCACCGAGAATGGGAAGTGTACTGATGAAACACAAAGCTTTAATGTTGTCACTAGTCCTATTTGTGAGACCTGTACGTTTAATATTGTTGGGTGTTGAGAGCCGTCCTTAAGGAATCATGACGGGCTTCGATTAGGGTGATGGGAGGTGATGAAGCATGATGATGGTTTATGAAAGATGGAGGGAGACGCTGAAAGATGCTGAAAGATGCTGAAAGACGCTGAAAGTTGGGGAAATTGATGAAAGATGGCCAGAGCAGGGGATGAACGGCACTAGCAATCAGAGAGCTCGTAGCTATAGGATCAACGATCAAGGGTTGGCTCATAAAGACTGGCGGATCCCATTTTCGAAGTTCCTCCTGGTAGACCGCAAAAGTCGCAAGAAGTCCTGCACCAATTACATACGACTACGCGCCTTCGCTCTGTAATGTACATCTACCTCTGCAACAAGTGTGTCAGACAGAAAGCCGTCAACGATATCATACATCGGAGTGACAACCGGGAGTTTTGAATGAGCCAAGCCTAGGATCAGACTCCCTACATCCTCTACGTCTCCAACAACAACTCCCTCCCCTTTGTTCTAACCCAATCCTCGTACCTCCTCGGCTCCCTCCCAACGCCTCAATCTGAACAGCATACTCCTCCTCCGTCATTCCAAACCCATCACTCGCTCAAGTCTCATACATCAACGATGAATTGCAGGCGGAGCAACCATTTTGGGACAGGCCGATGTTCGAGACCGATCCTGTGCGCTGGATTTGCCTCAGCCTCGCAGTTCCCACCTGCGGAGTCCAATGGTTGTGCATGAGCAATCGAGGGCAGCCCCAGTGGTGGTGGATGTGCGAAGTTCTATATGGTCATTGTGGGGAGTGCGTTCGTCCTTGCGTGATGCTATTGAGTCTCGAAAAGAGCTTCAGCTCCAGGTGAGCCGAGCTACGTAAACGTCCGGCTTTGAAATCAATAAATCAAGGGAATCATTCTGACCCTACGATAAACTGCTTGGTCCCCAAACTTTTGCTCATACCACTCTTTGGTTCTGTACGCGGTAACGCCCAGATTGATGACCACGAATATCAGTGCGCTGACGAAGGTCCAGTTCAGAACTGAGCCGCGGGGCGCAGCTATGATAGCCAGCGACAGGTAGATCAAGCATTCGGCAAAGTAGTGCGGTGTGAGGGAGAGATTCCATGCTGGGTGGTCAGGTAAACGGTATTGGGACGCAGACGCAGCATGCTCTCCTTTCTTGGATGCCTTAAGAGCTGCCAGGTAGGCATGACAGTCGTGCTGAAGACCAGAGGCAAGAATGAAGATCAACGTCCCAAGGAATGTACGGAGACGTATGCCGGAGATTACGAAGTGCTTCAAGCTGAAGGTATAGTTTTGAATGGCGGCTGCGATCAGATAAGAGCTGTGCACTGCAGAGGAAGTAATGAGGACTTACGAAATCCCTCCACCCATACTGCAATACTGGTGCAAATGTAGAAGAGAATACCTAGGGCCCAGTGGCCTACCCACATGCGCGATTGTGAAGGAATGGCCAATGCTATCGACTCGTATAGTCGTCTGCTACCCTGGACGAACATGGCGAGCCATGCCACTTGCACCTGACTCACTGTCATCGACGGGGTTTGTGAAGATGTCCGACTGATCATCGTACGATGTACCGGTCCGCCAAAGCCCAAGTCGGATAGCCAATATAACGAGCAAGTTACAGACACAGCATAGAAGGACGTGAACCAGCTGTGCGGCACAGTGATGCGCGCAACATAGTCCAGTAGTATAGAGAAGACATCTCCCTGCCTTTCGAGTTTCTTCTCTTCACGCTGATCTGAGGTGCGCGCACCATAGTCGAGGAATCGTGAGCGTAGTTGAGGCAGGGCAAAGACAACCAACACCTACCTTCCATCAGCCAATTGCATGCCCTCAGTATGCACAGTAGCATCGAGCGCTCACCAGGGCCGCGGCCGCCAAATAGATTGCTCGCAGCAATGTGGCAGCGTCCATAGTGATGAAGCTGGTGGTGTAGTATGGCCTAGGGTGTCGCCTAGGGTATGGCCTAGGGTATCGCCATCTACTGCGGAGCTCTTCTGCTGTTTCGTCCTGTGACTCTCTATGCACTCAACACCTTCGCGCTGTATGTAGAGCGCCGTGGAGAATTCGGTCGATCCAGTCCTGCTACGCGGGCGTAACGTATGCTTATTGTTTGTTGATGATGCCTTCTGGAAGCCCACCGCCGTTGGCAAAGCACATTCCTGGTCCGGCGAATCATGGGGCACAAATTTGTACGCACAGACCAACAACGCTCTTGCGGTGTCTCGAGTCTGCTTCACTGTAGTTATTCTCCAAGCTCCTTCCACCTCCGCACCACCACCTTCGCGAGCACATCTGACTCCTCGCGACACCAACGATTCCTCTTGAAATGCGTCCATAGCAATCATGGCCAGCTTAGCGTCGCTACTCAATCCCTCGCCGGAATCGGACGCTCGCCCATCATCACCACCGCGAAAAGAATCGCTACCCAGGCCACCACCTATACAGAACCTTCCCTCGCCTGAAGACCGCGCCGACCGATCGCCAGCTTCAACGCGATCCAATCCACAGCACTTCACATACCCGCAAGCCACAGCGCAGGAAGCTGCTCAAGCGCTGGCCAAACTCTCCGCCAGTCCTGCTGCTCCGCCGGCACAGTGGAATGGATACAGTGCTGCGGACGGCAATCAGCTAGAACCTCAGCAATCGTGGGAACGACGTGCCAGCGGATATGGCGATCCTATGCAGCTGCCTCCGCCAGGCGTGAGTGCGACCGGGAAGATGAGCTCGCCGACTCTCGACCAGTATCACGTCGCCTCACGCTCGCCAGAACAAAGACGTCCCTCGGCAGCGTCACCACAGCAGTCTAACATTCAACTGCCTCCTCTCCAAGCTTTCGCAGCGCCTTCGTCGCATCAGAGCCGACGACTTTCACATACCTCGAATCATGAGCCATCACATGCTAGCTCCTCACATTCGCCCTCACTCGGACAGAGTGAGCAATACGGACTCGCTGTCAGTGTCGCTCGTCAGGATTTTTCACACACCGCCGAGACTACTTCACTTCCTCGATTCAAGACAACCGTCTCAAGTGTCTCTGCACTCCAACAGGATACTGCATCGTCCCCTGCACCTATCAAACAAGAAGGTGGACCAACACCACAGCCTTCATCGCCGACCGACGCTCGTCGCCCATCAGAAATGGACTTGCAGACTTCGCGGGCAGTGGCTTCCTTGAAGAGTGAGAACACGAGGAGCCAGTCGCCGCTGCGTGAATCTTCAGTTCCAGTGCCGACGACCGAATTTCCTGCGAAGGAGGAACACGCGCCCAGCAAAAAACGTCCTGCACCTGCCAAGACGAAAAAGGGCACGGCTTCCGCCGTGAAGAAGGACAAGGCTCCTCCAGCCAAGAAGCGGAAAGTGGAAATCAATCGATCTGAGACTCCTTCATCTTTGACCGCGAAATCGGCTCTCAAGAAAGGCAACAGCACCAAAGGCACTCCTCT
Source organism: Pseudocercospora musae (assembly GCA_001578225.1). Classification (NCBI taxonomy): domain Eukaryota; kingdom Fungi; phylum Ascomycota; class Dothideomycetes; order Mycosphaerellales; family Mycosphaerellaceae; genus Pseudocercospora; species Pseudocercospora musae. The sequence goes on along the minus strand of LFZO01000013.1, from coordinate 21,587 downwards.
GCACTCTTCGCCTGCGCCTTCAGCACGATCGAACTCGGCAGAAATGGTCGACGAAGAAGAGGAAGAAATCGACGAGGACGAGGCCGCCGGCTCTGATACAGATCTATACTGTATCTGTCGCAAACCAGATAATGGTACATTCATGATAGGATGCGACGGTACTTGCGACGACTGGTTCCATGGCAAGTGCGTCGGCATCGAGGAGAGGGACAAGAATCTGATTGACAAGTACATGTGTCCGAGCTGTGCCACAGCTGGCATTGGCAGGACTACATGGAAGAGGATCTGCAGGCGCAGTGGCTGTCGGCAGCCTGCTCGGACTGGTAAAACCAAGGCTGGTACTTCTGGGAGCAAGTACTGTTCCGAAGAGTGTGGTGTTTTATATTTCCGCGAGATGGTTGCACGGACAAGAGGCACCGAGGAGAAAGTCAAGGATCGATCTGCGCGTAGAAAGGGTAGCTTGGATACCTTGCCTCAGCAGCGGCAGGAAGACGATATTGGCGCTAGAGGTGGAGCACTTGCAGCCGGAGAGGTGAAGGCTCTTATTGATTCTGCTAAGAATGCTGCAGAATTCAAGAAGCTGGGCAACGTCGTATTGAGCCCTCCGACTACACCTGATGGAAAGGATGGCAAGAAAGCGGCCGAGTTCACTGAAGCCGAGTCAGAGGCACTCCAGCACATTTCAGCTCGCAAGGATGTGGCCAGGAGTCGGCACGCGCGTCTGAAAGATCGCTTGACCTTGGTTACCATGGTAAAGCAAGCTGCTACCCGGACAGCAGCCGAGAAGGAGTTGAAACCAAAAGATTATTGCGGGTACGATCCACGTCTCGAGTGGACGGAGGAACGTTTCGAGCAGTTCCGTAACAGTAAGATTGGACAGCAAGCCTTCGAGCTGCAGACTCTCGCAACCGAGAAGAACGGCGTTAAGGACGACGGAATCGACGAGGATGAAGAAATGCCTGCAATCTGTGATAAGAAGAAGTGCGCACGTCACCATGAGTGGACGAAATTGGCTGTGGATGATTTACGATTTGAGATGGCGGACAACGGAGATAAGATGCGCGGTCTTGACAAAGAAGAGAAAGAGATGCGAGAGCGTGCTGCTCTTCGCGCACAGGCGGGAACCTTCAACGGTGAGGGCACAGTAGAGGTCCACGGGCTGGGAATCTCTACGGAACCTGCTGTGGAGGGCTCAAGCATGGACGTCGACGAGGCTGCTCCAGCGACCAACGGCCACGCTGATGTGCCAGAGCAAGCCGAGCCGATGGCCATCGATACAGCTTGAGGCGCAGTCGCCTCCGACCACGACTTACTCCAGACTCAGATCAGAGACGCAGATACGTCAACCTCCAGCTCGGTACAATTCCCTTTCTCTGCAGGCATAATTCATGATATTCAGCATAACCCCAACGATGAGACGACACCACAGCACCATGATACGGGACTGCTTGCACCTCAAAAAGCATAAACGGACGGCAATTTGGATCACCATGCTTTCGTGCACTTGGCATAATCTGATTGTCCGGTGGACCAGATCTCATTCTAGCTCAACTCGGACATGAAACGGTTGCCTCCAGCATAGCGCGCAGAACGGCGACTAGCTAACTATGATGTGTATATATGATCAATTGGCATTGGTATTGATGCCATCTATGACTCTCACGTCGAAAATGTCTTTGATTGTCCATGATGCTCTCGTGACCTGTAAATTTCTGCTGATCCCATCAGTGCTGGCTTTGGTTGAAGCATGATCTGTGACATGGAGAACTGCTGTTCGCTATGCAAAGGGAGTAATTGGATGTAAGCGACCCAGCTGTCGGAGCGTTGAGCTCGTGCGTAGTTCGCCAACAGTGAATCCAGCAACTTATTCGCGACTTCCCTTTCTGCGACACCTCACTTGCAGTAACAACCTCACTGCCACACCATCTCCAACATGCCATCCTATCGCGGCATCCACGTTTCGCTTCAGTCCCAATACGATGCTCTCGTGTTGCCCGAATACTCGCCACCAGCCACGATATCAAGTCAAGAGAGAAGCGAAGAAACCGCCAAAGCCGCCACCGACTCAAATCATGTCGCAGAAGTCTACGTGCCAATGTACGCCGGATCCCAATTCTGGATCCTGTACAATTGCCCTCGACCAGAGGTCGCGTCGCCTCAAGAAGATACGGTCAAGTTCTACTACTTCAAATTGGTGATCAACGGCAAAGTCGTGTTGAGCTGGAGTTGCGGCGGAGAGAACAACTTCAGTGGAAGAACTAATTTCGGTCTGTATGGACGTGAGGTCGAAGGCTACGGGACTGTTGTGGAGAAGAGAGGGTTCTTCTTTCCTGCTGGAAAGGATGTTGACAGGAAGGGCATGATCGCGGACTCTTTCGAAGTGCGTGTCTATCGAGCGAAGGGCAGGAGACGAGTTGAACCTATGTGAGTTAACACTTGTTCCTGTGAAGCGATGAGCTGCGTCGCTTCTACTGAGGTCATGTTGTCGAGGAGCACTTGAGCAGTCGTTGACTGGTTCCAGCTATGAGCAATGCACCACCACTGACAGCAAGAGTGTATACTTCCGACCTTCCGGCCCAGTTAAGAGATACGATCCGAAGCGTTTCTATACCTACGCGCTCATCGATCCAGTGGACACGCCACGTGCGACCTTCTCTTTCAATTTCCGCACCGGCGGCCAGTTGAAAGCCATCCGGAATGGAAGCCTCGAGACTCTTGAAAAGCGTACGGACAGGGGAAGCAGCATCGATATCTTCACAGCCAGCCGATCCAAACGATCTATCAATTCCCTCAGTCCACTCAGCCACGATATGCTTTCACCGCCACCGAAGGAGAAGCCAGCACCACCACCAAAAGATTTTGCAGCAAAAGACTCGATCGCACTTCGCAGACTCTCGTTGCTGCACCAAGGTTCGCCAGTCAAGAAGGATCAAAGTCGAAAGCCAGCAGCCACATTCGATGCCATGGAAGGTCTGAGTCTGGGGCGTGGTGCATACCATTCTCAGAGAACTGCCTGGAAGTCATCGACATCTCCGAAGAAGCTTCACAAGAAGGACGCATCGAGAAGGACTCCTAGTCTCTTCACTTTTGGACTGAGCAAGAAGCGCCAAGGAAGTCGCGAACGCGGAGAGCAGTTATCAGCTCCACTTTACCACGCAAAGTAAACATGATGGAGACGAAGCGACCTTTGAAATGTGTTTGCATATGTTATTGAAGCACCAAGACGTCCAACCATGAAGTCAAAGTTCGCTCTTACTCCTTTGTACCCAACTAATCATAGACCAATCAGCTTCGGCGGAACCTAGTCCGCACATGTCCACCCTTGCTCTCGGAAGTTGTCGAGGATGTGAGCATGTTTCCACCCCATACCACCTTGTCAAACTCTCTTATAAAGCCTTCCTGTGGACACGTCAGGCCACGCGAGAACTGGCAATGCAAACCTTTTCACAATTCACACCAGGCAGTACAGGCCACGCATCAAGATGTCTTATCTCCACCTCCGACACGAAGGCCACGACGAAGGAATCCCAAAACCAGTATTATCCTACAGACCTCCGGACACCCAAGCTGCTGCGAGTTCTGGCGGATGGTATAGATTCGTAGACCTCTCATCCGAAGAAAAACATCGCAGACGAGAACTCCTGGATTACTACGGCTTTGTCGCTCAAGTTTCTGTAATAGTCCCGATTCTGGTTTTATTGGCTTATGTCTGGACTTTGAGAGTCGCGAGGAGGTTCGCAACGCCGACATCAAGTGAAGCTCCACCTAGTTCGCCATATGCCAAAGCCGCGAGGCTGGGAAATGGGCTTGATGCTGGCGCGAGGTGGAGGAAAGTAATTTGGTGGTTTGGAGAAGATGTCAGGATTCTGAAGTATTATGTTGGGACGAGAGGGGAAGTATTAGGCGGGATGGCGTGGATGGTTTGGTTGGTGAGTTTGAGCTTTTTGGAGACGGGTCATGGTATGTAATGCATTGCAATGGGAAAGATGGAATGTGCTGAAATGTGCTTGCTAGATTATCTTCACCTGACCAAGAGGTTTGGGATTGTTGGTGGTTCTCAACTACCATTCCATTATCTCCTATCTCTAAAATCGCCATATTCGCCATTGCAGCTTCTCACGGGAACTTCGCACGAGAGCCTGATTTCGATTCATCAGATTCTCGGGAAGATAATCACGATTCTACTCTGGTGCCATGCTGCTCTCTACGTGGCTTTCTATATCATGAACAGTATTCTGGCAGCCAAGATCCAAGAGTTCTACATCATCTGTGGCATCTTCGCGATTCTCGGGTTCACAGCCGTTGGCACCACCGCACTCAAGCCGGTACGAGATTGGAGCTACAGGGTCTTTTACATCACGCATGTGAGCTTGGCTACGATCTTGCTTCCGGCGCTGTACTTCCACGTCGACCATATCAGACCATATATCTACGAAACTGTCTTGGTTTATGTGCTTAATGTTGGACTACGCCTTGTATCGACCAAGTCGCATGATGCATCGATCAAGCAAGTCTCGGACAATCTGGTTGAGATCAGCATACCTCTTGCCAAAGGAGCTGCACGATGGCAGCCTGGACAGCATGCTTATGTCTCGCTTCCAGGCAATCCGGCGCTGCGAACTTTCAGGTCGAATCCATTCACCGTTGCGTCAATTCCGCCAATCGATGGTAAGCTGAGGTTCCTGGCTCGAATTCTGGATGGCAATACCGCGAAACTTGTGCGACACGCGCCTGGCTCAAAAGTGACTGTCGAAGGACCTTATGGTGTTGCAACTCATGGCGCCGCGCTGCTCAGCTATGACCGCGTGCTATTCGTTGCTGGAGGTGTTGGAGCAACTTTCATCGTGCCGTTGTATAGACAGCTGCTGAGTGATTTGTCGCCAAACAAGGGCAGCTATAGGAGACAGAAGGTGGGCTTTTTGTGGATTGCGCGATCAATGGCGGATGTTTCATGGGCTGTTCCAGATGACTCGGAACGAGAAGGCTTCACGGAACGGTTGACTGTTTTCCTCACGAAAGACAGCGAAGGGCACGCAACTACAACATCCGATGGATTCGCTATTGGAGGTGACGAGGAAGATGGTGGGCCGGGAGATGAAGGCATCGAGCTTGAGCAGCGCAAAAACTTGCTGGCCGAAGGAGGTGATGAAAAGGGTGGGGTAAATGCGGATGGTGATAATGGCAGCACCAATGGTGTCTCCTTGCGGGTCGGACGACCTGATTTCGCGCAGGCTGTCCAAGATGTGTTCACGCAGAGCAGCACAGAGCGGGTAGCTATCGTCGTCTGTGGGCCAAGAGGGTTGAGGCGGAGGGTTCGAAGAGAGGTTGGTCGATGGGTCAAGCGGGGGAGAGACGTCTGGTTCTGGGAGGAAGTGTTCGGCTTGTAGCGGCATGTTATCGATGCAAGACTCATGCATCAATGCGTGTCAGCGCGTCAACTGCTCACTCAGCAGTCGTGTCACTTGGATGGGTGTGCGTGCCTACTCAACATGATCCGCTGGCGTGTTCGATGCATCTCGAGTTTCACGATTGAGCCGAGCACACTGCCGGTATTTCGCGTGGGAAGTTGGAAGTTGGAAGCAGCTGCTGAGCAGGCACTGATTGCATTATGGCTGGAATCGGAGCGAATGCGGGCGCCTATGCTCGGTGAACGGGTTATAACGTATCAGGAAGTGCCTATTTCCTCGGGCTCGCAAGCCTGATCCAAGTATGTACAGTATAGTAGTAGCCGCTACCCGGCAAGCGCCCGTGGAGCATTTCTTTGGAACGAACAGCTGCTCGCAGGGAGATGGCTCAGCCGATGAGAGCGACATGGGCCATGGCTCAGCCGAGGCCGATTCAGTCGGTCTCATGAGCGCCTGCTCGCTGTCTTACACTATGCGTCACCACGCGGCGGGCGCACACATTGTAGAAAGCAGGATTGTGGAGAACAAGCACAGAGCCAGTCATCGTCGCCTCGTGGTGCTCGTGCCCGTGCGCTGGAGATCCACATACCCGGCACGTGCATGGAAGAGCGAATCCGGAGGCAGTCGCGACTGCTGCATGGGGAGACGCTCGGCGAATCGGCAGGCACTGGCAGGCACGTTCGCCTCCACGCCTTCCACACACTCTCAACACTGTAGCCGCCTCTGTTTCCCTGCAACACACACAATCGAAGTAATAAGAACAGCAGCATCCCCATCGCCACCTACCTCTCGTTGGTCAGACACACATCATCTCCCACCGCGCCGCCACCGCAGCCGACGACATCACCACAATACCACCCCCATACCACTCCCTCGACCAGTGATCAGCAATCGTCGTCCGACGCGCTGATACCATATCGCAGCTTTCTTGCCTCGTCAAGTGAGTCGTCAGCAGTCGCCTCGCCATATTACACTCGCCGCCAGCGTGTTCTGAGCCTGCCGTCGCCTTCGCCATCGTCGCAGTGTTACCGTCATTGAATAGCACCAACTGACGCACCGTGCTCCAGGAAAGCTTACGATACCGGCAAAAGCATCTATGGCTCACCCTTCATCCGCCGCGATTGCCATGGCATCGCACACCCCCTCTGTCGCTATCCCGAGCACGCGCGACGCCGCCGACCACTCTGGCACCGCGCACTTCGAGAAGCGCGGTGCAGCCCTGCTGATAACACCACCCAATTCCGTCAGCCCGGAGTTGGCTGCTCACGCGGCCCAGTCAGGTGCCATGTCTCCACCACCCATCAATATCGAGCAGGATACCGACATGCAGGACGACATGTCCGCCGCATGCAAGATTCCGCGTGCTGGCGTGCCTCTCAGCAAAGGCGCATTGTCGAACCTCGACGGCGCAGCGGCAATTACCCCAGGCATGCTTGCCAAGCATCATCTGCCCGGCATCATGCTAGGTAATGGACCGCGGCCAATACGCCATGTCATCGGCGAGCTCACCCATACCGTGCCTGGCTTCTCTCGCATCCCTCCTGCCAAGGCTCGTCGCATCGTGGTTGCTGCCTTGGAGAGTCGCGAGGGCGGTGGCGTTGATGGCAGCATCGCCTTCAGCAAGACTGGCTGGGGACGTTGGGACGCTCACATCAAGGGCTCTTCTCGGGACTCTGGGATTGGATCGTTCAACGAGGCTCATCTCTCCCCACCACGAAGCGAACATGGCAGTTATGCTGTGTCGCATAGCGACTCGGCCATCAATATTCCCGCTCAGCACATGCATTCCAGGTACCGAGAGCAGTACTCTGGTGGTAGCTGGACTGCTTCTAGCTTGCGGGAGGAGGACGAGCTCGACATGGACATGGATCCCATCGAGGAGGCTGCTGACAATATGTCATTGGACGATAGCACGAGCGAGAGCTCGGATTCCAACGATGAGACTGACGAAGAGGATTGGGCTGCTATCGGCGTTGATGCGTTGCGGAAGGCTTCGTTGCCCACTTCCAACGTCAACCGACCAGCCTACCGCAAAGTCAGCGTTCCTTACACTGGGCGGTTTGTCTCAAAGAGCTGGACTCGTCCACTATCGATGCCCGTTGACCGGACCTCTCAACAGGAATCGCAATCTATTGGTGGCAATCACAGCACCCATCCCGCTATGCAATCACCAGAGGAGCGGGCTGCTGTAGCAGCCTTAATGAGCATGGGCAGCATGTAAGCCGGCCTCACCGGAGTTTTTGGAGTTTTTATGGGTTCCACGAATCAAAGTCGACGACGTCTCTTTTCAATGAACGACACTGGGCACCGGTCTTCGCAAGTCAAGTGCTGACGGAAGATACTCGGATTGACACGGGTGGCGTTCTTTCTCTCTCACATCACATCTCTCATCGACCTTCTTGGACAGATACCCAATTTGTTTTACTGCATCACGAATTTCGGAATTCTCGGGAATACTGGACCAGACCGACACTGGGCACCAGCCTTCGACACGTCAAGTGCTGACGACGCGAGGGTCCTGGATTGACATTGGGTGGCGGCTTTTCCGAAATGAATAACATCAACGACATATACCACAACGAGGAACACACACACACACACGCACACACACCAAACTGGCCATTGGCGGCCCACAACATGTTACGACTTCACTTCTCTTTTGGAGAGCCTATCGCCCGCATGGACGAAAGTCGCGAATGAACGGCTTTTTAACATAATTCACATTTATGAGCAAGCTGGAGACCTCTGGATGAACGATGACAATCTTGAGCTCCCGCCGAATGGTCGAGCTCGATGGAGTGACTTCCAATCTGACTTGCTTTTTCCTGCATTGGAGTTGGCTCGGGCTTTTGCTGTAGGGAAGGCGGATGATGCTGGTTTGCTATATCCAAAAGCAGAATGCGGAATTCAACACTACTCTGAGGCTGAAACGACTCTGTTCTCGCACGCCTGGCGCTGCGGCTGGTCTGCGTCCTCTTCATTGAGCGTACGCGCGGCTATTAGTCAGTGCAGAGACAGCAATTGTATCTACTTGACAGTACTGCTTTAATCAAATTTGGTTCTCGCAGGCCAAAAAGCCCTCACTATCTTTCTCTTGTACGTTCGTCTGCACGGCGTTAAATCTCGATCGCAGCACGGTTGTTGCCTATGTGAGGATGGCGTTTTGAGACCAACAGCACTGCATACCTAACATACGGTCAATCAACCTCAAGACAACTTCTTCCCACTCCTCAACTCAATCCCATTGTTCGCCTCCTTCGCCAACCCATGAGTCAACGCCACAACCCCCAAAACACTGAAGAAAACATTCCCATAAACCCCAATATCCATCGCAATCGTATGATGACTCGGTCTAACCCAATGGCTATACGAACCAATCCCTGTGGCAATATGATGCAAAATCGTAATCAGAACTATTGCTCTAGCATAAGGCTTTTTCGGTCCTGGGTGGTCTGAGAGTTGAGAACCGGTCAGGCCTGTAGGTAGAGGGATTGCGTCTGAGATTACCAGCAATATGGCCGAGAGGGAGAGCAGGCAGAAGGCGTCTGTGCGGGTTGTGTAGAGTTCGAGGTCTGGAGGAAAGAAAGTGTTAGATGAAGGGTTTGTGGGGATATCATAGGCATATTGATTACTTGCCGTTTGCTTCCATAGGCATGTCGATTGGAGGTCTGAACCATCCGCAGACTGTGGCGGGATCTATGATTCGCATTGTCCCGCGGAGGAAGTACCAGAAACTTGTTCCTGTTGAACAGACGTTAGGATATGAGGTGCTTCTGTGAATGGGTGGACGAACCGAAGACGTAGGCATGGTAGGTCTGTGATCTTGTTAGCTTTCGATTGCGCGAAGGGACGGGATATCTGGTTCGTACGTTCGCGTATTGAAGCAGATCAGCCATGATCGTGGTCTTTGTTGAGTATGTAGTTGTATGTTTCTGCAATTATTGAGGTAGTTAAGATGAGGGACGTGTGTTGTGTATCTATATGAGGAGGTTGAACGTTGGGCAATGTTAGAGTTTAGACGTCATCTTACAGCTGCCTCCACCGCCAATGCCCGTAGCAAAAAGTGTACGAATGTCAGCAATGTGCACTTGGCTCTTCTCAGGCTAATTCGTAACAGACTTAGCAGGAGTTGTTTGGATGCGTAAGTGTTACATGGATGTGATCGATACTGCAGCATCGAGGCGTCAACGTGAGCTCACAGGCTTGAACAGATTGATTGGCCAATGCTAGGTTCATATGCAAGTATCTCAAAGCAAAGGACTACCAAGGCGCAAGTGCCTCTTCCGGATCTTGATGAGGTAGCAGAGTGTGGTACCTCCTAGGTTGTGTCGCACAAGAGAGATGCCAGATCGAAATACCCTGTTCCTTCCACAACCTAGCGATCTCATCCAGATCTCTGCATGTCATGCGAGTGCATTAGCATAGGACACCTTCATCGGCTCCACCAAGCTCGAAAACAGAACTCCTGTACATGTTTGGAGCATTGGCCAAAATAGTCTGCCTGTTCCATCATGCGCAGGCTCTTCTCGCTGCAACACGGATCTGTATTCCATCGACGCTGCCTCAAGTATGGTTTCGTTGATCATCCTCCTTTGTCATGGCGTTCGTGCTGTTCGATGGTAGAACAGTGAACAGGCCGCCGAGGTCCTGAAACTTGGGCACAATGAAGTCGATTCGTCTACCCATTTCCAGCAGCTCCATACGCAAGCTATTGAAGAGTGCTGCCATCTCAGTGATGACCTTTCGCACCTCCTTTGCAGCAGCCACAGCATTTTCCTGCCGGACCTTGACCTCAGCGACCAGGTAGTTCGGCGCGCTGTTGGTGGTAGCAAACGAAGTGAGAATCTCGTGGATGGCAGTTGCTTCCTTGGCGGCGAATTCGCATTGAAGTTGAATATCAAGCGCAGCAGAAGCGGCGTCCTTTTCAGTATAATCCCAGTCGTCTGTCATGCTGTTGAGAGCTTCGAGTTCCTGAATCGCATTACTGCAGGCAATGCGCGCCTTTGCCAGAAGGTAGAGCGGATCTGCCATCTCTAACGCAGTATCGTTGATGTTTGGCAGGACCTTGCGGCTGCTGTGGTTAGACAGCATCACTCAGAGCATCGGAAGTGTCTGAACTCACAGCAATTTACAGAAAGCTGCGGATAGAGCAGGAAGCTTGATAGCAGCTGCTGGCCTCACGATTAAGCTCAGCATTCAATCTTGAGGTTCGTTGATGTCGTTGTTTTTGGAATGGTAAATGTGAGCAAACCAACGGCCATGCATGATTGCTGCAGTCGGTGAGGGCAAGTGCCTCTACTCGACTTTGACGAAGTCTGATGCTGTTCAAAGCCCTGCTGTATTGAATCAATAACAAGTGCTTGAGAGACTCTTGCCAGCTTCCATGTCGTCGGTCTTGTCGTCACGAGCAGGAACACCTGGGCTCCTAGCCAGAAGTGCTACCGCTCCCATAGGTCTCCAGCTCAATCTTCGTGATATACCGCCCCGGCACAACCACCAACCCAACAAATCGTTTCTTCATGTCCACCTTGACATTGCCCACTTGTCCAGACTGCTCGTGTCTTTGCGTCGCTCGCTTGATGTCGGCCTCCGAGGGCTCCCTATACTCGTGCGTCATGGCAAGGATGATATTCCTCTCGCTGTCGGTGCACTTCATCTGCCCTACGAACATGCGTCCATCGGAGGTGTGGAGATGCAGGATTCGGTTGACCATGCTACTGAGGTATGCGCTTGCATCTTCAGCATCGTCTGCCATGGCTGGTGTGGATGGTATTGACCAGTGTCATCGATCGGGATGATCCTCAGGGATCTGCTCGAGCTTCAGACAAGCTCAGCATATGGAGTTCTCGGAGAGCGCGCAACAGACAGGCGCTTAACCCAGACGATGGGTGTAGAAAATAGTCATGAAGTGGTGGAGTCGCTGGCCACATTCTTGCCCAAAAAGAGCAAAAAGATCAACTCGGCTGGCATTGCCCTTTCAAGAGCCGCATTCACTCCCTCGACACACACTGCAATAGCGGGGCTTACAACCTGTCACGTATCTACCGTGACCAACAGCATTTTTTACTGCCTTGCAGCTGCGCACGATAGCTGCAGGCTGGACCCGGGCGGTAGGTCGATCGCGTACAGCTCTCGTCTTCCCATCGATATATATGTGCCAGGTCATCACCCATGTTCTTACGCTGCTCGAATCCCTTCTTGAAGGCGTCTCGGATATCATTAATCACTCCCACCCCAAGCATAACTAGCAGGACCCTCCTTCAACTACGCAACATGTCAGATCTCACGATCGAGCTTACGGCGCCGAATGGCAAGAAGTATGCGCAGCCAACGGGTCTGTTTATCAACAACGAATGGGTACCATCGAGCAAAGGCAACAAGATCACGAGTATCAATCCGACCGACGAGTCCGAGATCGCGGCAGTCCACGCAGCCGAACCAGAAGATGTCGATAAAGCTGTAGCAGCAGCTCGTGCGGCTTTCAATGGCCCGTGGAGAGATATTTCTCCATCAGCAAGAGGAGATTTAGTCCATAAGCTCAGCCGACTGGTGGAGCAGAATGCAGAGCTTCTGGCAACGATTGAGACTTGGGACAACGGTAAACCATACTCTGTCGCCCTGAACGAGGATCTTGCAGAGGTAGCAGGATGTCTGAAGTACTACAGCGGTTGGGCAGACAAGATCCATGGTCAGGTCATCGACACTTCTCCTGCGAAGCTTGCATACACAATCCGGGAACCCATTGGTGTATGCGGTCAGATCATTCCTTGGAACTATCCTTTAGCAATGGCTGCGTGGAAGCTCGGTCCCGCTCTGGCTTGTGGAAACACGGTTGTTATGAAGTCGGCAGAGCAGACACCACTTTCGATTTTGGTGTTCGCGAATTTGATCAAGGAGGCGGGATTTCCTCCTGGTGTTGTCAATATCCTTAATGGACATGGTCGTGTAGCTGGTGCTGCCATTGCTCAGCACCCCGGTATCGACAAGATAGCTTTCACTGGGTCGACGGCAACGGGAAGAGAGATTATGAAAATGGCGGCTGTTAACCTCAAGAACATTGTAAAGACGTACCTAGTAGGTGATCCAAGACTTCGCTGACAAGATCCTGCAGACTCTCGAGACAGGCGGCAAATCGCCCTTATTGATCTTCGACGACGCAGACCTCGACCAAGCTATCAAGTGGTCACACATTGGTATCATGTCCAACATGGGCCAGATCTGTACCGCAACAAGTCGTATCCTAGTCCAAGAAGGCATTCACGACAAGTTTGTCGAAGCCTTCAAGAAGCAAGTCACCGAAACCAGTAAAGTGGGCGACCCATTTGCCGATGAAACATTCCAAGGGCCCCAAGTCACCAAAGCACAATACGAACGAGTGCTCAGCTACATCGAGGCAGGAAAGACCGATGGCGCGAAGCTCGCTTTAGGAGGCGAGGCATACAAGAACGTTGGCGATGGCAAGGGCTTCTTCGTATCTCCGACGGTGTTCACAGATGTAAAGCCCGACCACCGGATTTTCAGGGAAGAAGTCTTTGGCCCATTCGTGGTTATTGTACCATTCAAGGATGAGGCTGAGGCATTGAAGCTTGCGAACGACAACACGTATGGTCTAGGCTCCGCTGTCTTCACCAAAGATATCGTAAAAGCACACCGAGTAGCGAGAAAGATTGAGGCTGGCATGGTTTGGATCAATTCGAGCCAGGACAGTGACTTTAGAATACCATTTGGTGGCGTGAAGCAATCTGGTATTGGCAGGGAGCTCGGTGAAGCTGGATTGGAGGCTTATACGAATAAGAAGGCTGTGCATGTGAATCTTGGGACTTGGCTGTAGAGGTAGCGGAGAATGCTATTCATATATAGTGCAAGCATGAAGATCTATTGTGCAATCAGCTCTTTAACTGTAGATGATAGGTATCAAGCTGCTCTTCCGTCATCCGCGTCGGACTCTTCACCAACATATCCTCTCCCTTTCCACTTTTGGGAAAAGCAATCACATCCCTCACAGACTCTTTCCCAAGCATGACAGCAACCAATCTATCAAATCCCAATGCCAGCCCAGCATGAGGCGGGCATCCTGCTCGAAGGACTTCGATCAAATGCGCAAAATCTTCTATCCGTTCGTCAGTCATCTTCAGTACTTCTCGCATGACATATTCTTGCATCGCAGCACTATGTATTCTTCGACTTCCACCACCGAGTTCTACACCATTTACCACAAGATCATAATGGTCTGCTTTCACAGCTAAAGGCTCGCTGAGAAGGAGATCGACATCTTCTGGGGTTTTCGGTGCGGTGAAGGGATGATGTGTTGCTGAGATTCCTGCTGAACCGCCTTGCCCTGGTTCGCTGGCACTGTCACTTGAGACGGAGAAAAGTGGGAAATCTGTAATCCAGGTGAAGGCGAAACCCGAGGGCGCTGGGGTGTAGCCGTGTTTGACGGCAGCTTTGTTCATGGCTAGACGTAGGTTGCCGATTGGTGTTGAGCCGCCGGAGAATGGAGCGTCTTTTCGGGCTTGAATGATGACCACGTCTCCGTCTTCGAGGTCTAGGATTTCTTGTAATTGTTCTGCGGCTTCGAAGCCGAAAGGTTGGAGGCCTTGGAGTGGTTTTCGGGAGTCGAAGATGAAGATTCCTGGTTGGCCTTCTGGGTTTTGGATGAAAGTTTGTGCTTCGCTCGAGTCCATGAAGGCGTTGATGTAGGCCTTTGTCTTGATGGGGTCGTCCGATATTGTGAGCTTCATGACTTCTACGATGGGGGAATCAAGAGGTCCGATCTTTTTTATCAGGTCCACTGGAAGCATATATTCAATGCGTCTAATCTCAGAGCCGTAGCGAGGATCGGGCTTATCAGATCCATACTTAGACATGGCTTCTTCGTAAGTCATGCGGTCGAATCGTTCCGGCAGATTGATATAGAGCAAGTTGTTCCATAACCGCTTCGCGACAGATTCGACCACTTGCATCACGTCCTCGCCAGTCGCAAAGGCCATTTCGAGATCAATCTGGGTGAATTCGGGCTGCCTATCTGCTCGCAAATCCTCATCTCTGAAACATTTCGCGACTTGCATGTAGCGTGGAATGCCGCTTGACATCAATATCTGCTTGTACTGCTGCGGGCTCTGGGGTAAAGCGTATGCCGTTCCTGGAGCCCTGGTCGGGACCAAGAATTCCCTTGCTCCCTCTGGCGTTGATTTGAATAACAGAGGTGTTTCGATCTCTGCAAAGCCGTGGTGCTCGCAAAGTTCGTCGCGTATGGTACGTGCAGCCTTGCTCCTGAACGCCAATGCGTGGCGAATGCTGCTGTCATTTCGAATCTGCAAATGTCGTTGCTCTGGAGGAAAGACCGTGTCATCACGCATGATTATGTCTTGAGGGAACAGGTTGAGGGGAGTGAGCTGTTCAAGCTTGATCTCTGCTCCAGTAACCAGAAGTCGTGCTCCATCTCTGGAGGCGCTCGATTTGGGCGCTTTTCGTGCTTTGACTGTTCCAGATACAGCGACTGGGGTGTGATTTTCGAGGCTTCGCAAGAGTTGATGTGGATCATCGCCGCCTTCCTCGCCCTTGGTGGGCGTTGATACAAGCTGCACGGTTGACCTCAGGTGCATATCATGCAGCTCGGCGAAGGTCAGCGATTTTGATGCATCTCTGCGAGTGCCCAAGTAGCCGTGCAACACGATGGGTTGATCGACCAATGCATTCCTATCTTGAGCAAGTGCCTCGAAGGTGTGAGATGCAGCAGGAAAGCTCAATGTCTTCCTGAAGTCGTGCAGAGGCTGAGGTATCGATGTTCCGGCTTTGGAAGAACCATAACGTCTGACTGCGAGCCGAGCTCTGTTGCTTCCATGGTAGGGCTGGCATCTGCTTGACACGCGAGCCGGCGCAATGCAGCGAGCACTTCGCGACAGCATGAACTCGCACGCAACACGACTTTGAGAACGATGATCAATGATGAAAATGGAGGTATTGAGTACCGTACGCACATATATGTTTACTAAGCGTCAAGTTTACTAAGCGTCAAATACCAATAGGTAGTCTAACTAGACTACCCTCCTTCGAGCCTAGAAGATAACAACGTATATAGCTATCCTTTCGTATATACATCTATTCGTTAGCGCCGTAGGATTAGCCTCTTCTAGCTATTTCTAGTAGTCGCGAATCTATTAAGAGTTAGTTAGTAACTAATAAGGTTAGCTAAACTACGATAAGTAACGCTATCTATTATACTATTATAAATTCTTCTTTATATATCTATTACTTTATACTAATTATTATTAAATAACTATAATATATATAGATATAATATAATTATTTTAATATAAAAATTAATATAATCTTATTACTATATATTATATAGTACTATTATCTCTCTAGTACTCGAGTAAAACATATCTAACTCCTAGGCTAAGGCGCTAGCGCCTACGAGTATAGGAGACACGAATATACCTTCCTAGAAACAATACCGTAACGGTAGACCCGAGGAAAGGTAGAGGGAGGGAGGGATCTAGCCTCTACCCTAAAGCTAGACTAAAGGCTAACTAATACCTAAACTAGGCCCTAAAGGCCCGAAAGAATAGCCTAATTAGCTAAAAACGAGTAGAAATATCTAAAGAAACCTATAAACTCTAATAGAAGACATTTAAAAGGTACTAGATACTCCCTAGGCCCTAGATTCCCTATCCCTCCTCTCCCTCCTCTAGTAGGTCTAGACCTAGCTCCTATACTAATTAAAAGATACCGATACTATAAACACCCTCTAAACCTATCTATAGAACCTCTAAACTACGAAAACACCCGAACCGAGAACATAGGCATAGGCTACCTCCTAAGGCTAGCTAGCTATACTAAGTATATAGAAAATCCCCCTTAAAAGTTATATAATTATAATAAGAGTTAGCTATAGGGAAGAGTAAGAAAAGATAAAAGGCCTTACTAACTAAGAGATACTCTAAGGACTTAAAGACTTAGGGGTAATCGCTATTAAGAAACTTGAAAGTAGCGACCTACGGGTATTTATAGTATCTAAACCTACTAAAGACAAGTTAACGAATAAACTAGGGTAGATATAGAAGATACTCCCTAGTACTATAGTAGAGGCTCTAGTATACTAGATACTAGTCTATAGCTTTAGGGCTATAGGATTTAACCCGAGGGACCTAAGCTATATCTACAAGATCTAAGAAGAAAACGGAAGACTCTACCTAAATCTTAGGATATCCTAAGTAGCCTAGCTAAAGAGCCGGAAGGCTATAGAAGGTAAGGTATACTCCTCTATTATCCTAAACACATAGAGCTTAGCTTAAGCAAGAGAGATTATATAGAAAGGCCTTATATCCTAAGGCATCCTCCTTATAGTAGAGGAATTTAATCCGAAGTAGAGACCTATACAATGCCTAAGGTATAGACAATTTAGGCACGTTGCAAAGTACTATAGAGCCGAATAGGTATATAGAAAATGTATAGGACTATATAGAATAGACGAATACTAAGGAATAATAAGAAAATATAGTAACTACTAAGGTACCTATATAGTATAGTTAGTGTTATGTAAGGTAAAATAAGTAGCTATTGCGAAAGCAAGGGCTTTTAGAGACTAAGCAACTAAGAGCTAGAACTACCTAACTTACCTAAAAGACCTAAAAGACTTAGAAGGGTAGATAACTATTAGATCTAAGAGAAAAGTTAGAAGTACAAGCCTAGACCTAGATATAGACGATAGATTAAGAAGACTACTAAGGAGACTAATAGGCATAAACTCTACTACCCTAGCGGATAGATTATAGAGTACTAAGATCTCCTCCCTATTCCCCTTAGCTATAAGCTAAGAAGGGTAACTAAGCTAAAGCTAAAGCTAGGAAGCGATAGAAGATATATAGGCATACTAGAACGCCTAGGATAAATAGTAGTCAAGGGAAGCTTACTATCCTATAGTATAACACTAACTATAGTATAAACAAGATCTAAATCCCTTTCCTCTAATAGCTAGATCCGAAAGAATACTAGATAATAGTAATCTAGGAACTATGGATTAGCCCTAGTAATAGGAATACGGTAGTATACCTAGGATACTATACTATACTCCTAGGAGTAGTATACCTAAGGGTTACTATATACATATCTAAAGAAATTAGTATACAAATATAGACTATAAAAGAATACTCGGGAGACATAACTATAGTTAGACTCCTTATAGGAGGGAGATAGGTTAATATTATAAACTACTACAACCTATCTAGTCCTACTAGAGACTACGCCCTAGGTACCCTCCTACTAATAGAGGATGTAACCTAAGGAAAAGAGGAGGAAGAGATTATCCTACTAGGGGATTTTAACCTACATTACCCTAGGTAGGGAGGGAACAATACCTAGAACTAATACTAGGTAGTAGACTACCTTATTACTATTATAGAAAACACCTACCTCGACCTACTACTAGAGCTAGGTATAGTTACATAGGAGACTCCTAAGAGCTACTAGACCCTAGACCTAGTATTTAGGACTATAGGAATCTAGCGAGATATATAAGAATACAAAATAAGGCTAGACTTAGAAATAGGATTAGACTATATACTAATCCAAACTACGATCCTATAGGCCTAGACTAATACTAGAGCCTAGATATAAAGGCTATAATAGAAAAAGGTAGACTAGGACAAGATTAGGGCTAGGGTAAAGACGGAGGTATAAGAAATCTCTACTAGAGCAATAGACATACTATAATAGCTTAATAAGATAGCCTAAGAGATCTAAGAGATACTTACTAAGATAATCTAAGAAGATATCCCTAAGGCTAAACTATCTAAGTATACTAAAATAATCTAGTTAAAGGAGTATAGTAAAGTAGTAAAGAAGATAAGATACCTAAAGAGTAAATAGAGCTAAGATAGAATAGAAGGGAACCTAGCGGTATATCTAATAGCCTTATAGGCTAAAGGTAGGTAGATTAGGAAAGATAGGAACCTAGGCTAGAGGGATATAGTTAAGGAGATTACTAAGGATCCGAATAGGATCTAGAAGCTAGCAAAATGGGCTAGAGAAGGGATAGGATAAAGGTACCCCCTCCTACAATTCCTAGAGCTTAAGGACAAAGATAGTACAATACAAATAGAAAACTAAGGGAAAGTAGAAGCGTTAGCCTAATACTTCTTTCCCGAGCTAAGGCAAGTCGACTTAGAAGACATACAAAACGTATCCTACCCGAGCCTATTCTAGATAGAGAAAGAAGTTAGAATAGGAGAACTCTAGAAGATACTTAATAGGCTCCCTAAGGGTAAAGCCCTAGGACCTAATTAGATCATTAACCTAATACTTAAGGAATATCGATAGGAACTAGGGCATATGCTATATAGGTTCTTTATAGTATACCTATAATAAGGATACTATCCTAAACCCTTTAAACACTCTATAATAGTTGTTTTAAAGAAGCTATAGAAGCTAGACTATACCAAACTAGGAGTATATAGACCTATAGTACTACTAAACACCCTAGCAAAGGTCCTAGAGGCTATTGTTATAGGGAGAATAAGTAAAGAAGTAGAGGCTAGGGATCTCCTTCCCTAGTCCTAAATAGGAGCTAGACTAGGAAGATCTACTATATTAGCCCTAGAGCTAATAATAGAATAGGTCTAGATAGTCTAGAGAACGGACCTAATAATAGTAGCATTAATACTATACCTAGACATATTAGGAGCATTCGACAATATATTATACTAGAGACTAATATATAATATTAGGATAAAAGTATACCTATAGTATATTATATAGTTTATCTAGTTATTCCTTAAGGATAGGACTATATGCCTTAAACTTAGAGAATACATAGATTAGGCAAGGCCCTAAACAACTAGAATACTATAAGGATTAACCCTATTACTAATCCTATTCTTATTCTTTGTATCTATACTCTTCCCTAGCCTTAAGGATAAGGGGACTATAGTAATAGGATTTGTAGATAACTCTAATATCCTTATATATAGGAGAACTCTAGAAGGGAACTATAGAAAGTTAGAGATAGTATACGATAAATATATACAATAGGTAGCTAAGTACGGAGCTACTTTTATACTATAGAAGTACTAACTAATCCACTTTACTAGGAGTAGAACAAGACATAACCTATAAGCTATAGTTAATATAATAGAGTTTGAGGAGGTACCTACGCTATCCCTTAGACTACTAGGAGTTTGGGTAGATTCGAAACTATAGTAGGGCCTATATATTAAGAAAGTAGTAGAGAAAGGTATATTCTAGATATCCTTACTTTAAAGGCTATATAAATCTATATAGGGAGTATTATTCTAAAAGGCAAAATACCTATATATAGCTATAGTAAGGCCTATAATAATATACGGAGCTAAAGTCTAGATAATACTAGAAGGTCTACCTAGATATAGAAAAGGGGCTACCCTAGGGCTAGAAAAGATCCAAAACTAGGTACTAAGGCATATTATAGGAGTATATAAGAGTATAGTAGAGGGGGTCCTCTAAAGGGAAACACAAATCCTACCTATCTCTCTATATACATAAGAGATAGTAAGATAATAATTAGCTAAGATAGAGGACAAACCCGTTACTAAGTTTATCTAGGAGAGGTATAAAAAGGTCTAGAAGGAATATAGGAGGAATAGGGGTATAGCCTAAGCATAAGACCTAAAGATAAGGTAGAGATAGATAGTAGAATAGGTTAATAGATAGACTAGGGAACATATCTAATAGGGAGGAATAATGCCTAAGTATTAGTAGATATACTAGAAATAGAACACATAATAGGAAAGCTAGATTAGGAAAAGGTAGGCATTCTAATAGGGCTAACAACTCCCTATAGCCTAGTAGGAAGGACTAAAAGGTAGGGAAATATACTAAGGATAGTTAAGGAAGCAAAGCATAATAGTAATACTAATTAGAACCGAACATATTGGCCTAAATGCATACCTAACAAAAAGGAGGGTTCTAGGCAAGATACTAGAGTATATATATAGATATAGGGCCTAGATACCTAAGTATATTATACTCTTCTACCTAGAGAGATAAAGGATAAGGAACTAACTTATCTAAAGGATAGGATTATTATAGTAGGAGCTTACCTAGACTAAGAGAGGCCTAAACGAAGTAACTAGGTAGATAATTAAGGAGGATCTCCTAGAATAGTTCTCCCTTACGAAGGAAGAACTAAAAAAGGAGGAGGAGGAAGGTAGGAAGTAGAAATAGGAGCCTAGTAAGAGGAAGGAGCTATAGAGATCCTCTCTATATCCTATAGCCTAAATAGATACTAATAGTAGGGATGGAATCCTATAAAGTAGGAAGGAGATAAAGGGTTTTATACCGGAGGCTATAGGCAAAGGGCTTTTACCTTTAAGAATAGATAGAGATAGCTACTTGTCTAGTAGTTAGAATAGTATAGTAATGCAAGAATTTACTACTACTATATATTATATAGCAACTCGTAGAAGTACTAATATAGAATACTAAAATACTAATAATTTAAATTTTAATAAATATATACTAATAAAAGAAAGGAAATATAAAAGAATAGCTATATATATTAGATAGGCTAGTATATCTAAGAACCGTTATATATTAAATAGAGAAATACAATATTATAATTTATTATTATTCTTATATTACTAGTCTATTCCTAAATAGAGTAAGTAGCTATCTTATTAGAATATGTATATATATAGTAGATTAGAGATCTATAGCTAGATTATATATAGCTTTAGTATAAGCTAATAGTTATATTTAATATATAGATTATTAGCTAATAATAGTAGGTCTATAGAGTAATATATAAGTAAGTCTAGCTTAGCTCCTTATCTATCTAGATAATATATAATCTTAAAAATGTACGTAGAGAGATGGTAGCGAACAACTAGAGACGAAGGGAAAACAGTTAGGAAGGGGGGGAGGACGAATGGAAAGCACTATGTACTAGGGTAGAGGAGGTACTAAAGGCGGAAGATAGAAAAACCCTTAAGAGGGCATATAAGATAATAATCTTAGAACTCCTTAGAGGACTAAAAGCAATCTATAACTAGGCAAGCTACATAATTACGAAGGTAGCTAATACAGTCGTAGCAAAGATTACAAAGAAACAATAAGAGATAAGCCTAAACTACCGCACCTAGGTAGTAGTAGCTAGTTAGGAGGCGCTAAAACCCCCGAGGATAGTAGTTAGAGTCTATATTA
>LFZO01001299.1:0-10015 GCA_001578225.1 Pseudocercospora musae | reverse complement strand
TTACTACTTAATAGCTATGAGAGTCTAAGAAAATCTAACTCAAATAAAGAAAGGTATAACAAGACTAAGTACTAAAGCTAGAATAGTATATAGATATAGCCAATAACTATAACAAGACCTAACATTGCTTTTGCCCTTAGAAGATTAGGATCATATGTATTAGATCTATCTAAGAGACATCTAAAAGCACTTAGAAAACTAGCTAGATACCTAAGATTATTCCTAAGTCTAGGGTTAATGTTTAGGAGGGGAGGAGGAAAGCTAATAGGATATTTAGACTCTAATTATGTAATAGACAAAGCTAATAGAGTCTCGATCCTTAGAAGTATCTTCTTTCTCTATAGATTACTAGTTTCTTAGATAAGCAAGAAGCAGAAGTCAGTTACTATATTAACTATAGAAGCTAAGTACATAGTAATAAATGCATATGCAAAGCAATCTTAATTCCTTATAGTACTCCTAAGGGAGATAGACTATGTATAGTTAGTAGGAGAATGCTTATTCTAACTATTAATTAAAGGAAATTCTAATACAGTAAATAAAGTTAGACCTGTTTAGATCATAGGTAACAACTAGGTAGCTTTAACTCTTGTCAAAGATGCTTATACCTATAAGAGATCAAAACATATTAATATTAGTTTCAACAAGGTTAGAAATCTCTAGTAGTAAAGAAAGGTTGTAGTAGAATACACTTTAACAAAAGAGATAGTAGCCGATAGCCTAACTAAGCTAAAGATAGGGCTATAGTTCTAGGAATTCATTAGACAATTATAGTTAGTATAAAGGGACAAAAGTGCTTGCTCGGGGTTTGACTACAAATCCCGAGTAAGCAAACACTAGATCTAGGAATCGAACCTAGCAGATTGGATACACTATGCTAATCTAGAAGCCATTGCATCTAATTAGCTAATTGAGGTTCTTATTGGATTGTATTAGTTAGAATTAGGGTTTGTAGACTAACTAATCTAAGTGGGAGTATTGGAATATACAGTCTAGTTAGTTGCCTAGTAGGGGATGCTAAGCAGACTAGATTATAGGACGATAATCATGTAACTAATCCAAGCTAACACCTTTTAGGCTAAGCTCTAACCTATAGATAATAACAATATACTTGCTATTCCTACTTTGGCCCCTACTATTCCTTGTAGCTTCTATTGCAGTTTATAATCCATTTATACCTATCGGCCCTCCTTAGCTCGATATATCCTAATATTATATATTAGTCTCTAGTATAATATATTGTCGAATACTCCTAATATATCTAGGTATAGCATTAATACTACTATTATTAGGTCCGTTCTCTAGACTATCTAGACCTATTCTATTATTAGCTCTAGGGCTAATATAGTAGATCTTCCTAGTCTAGCTCCTATTTAGGACTAGGGAAAGAGATCCCTAGCCTCTACTTCTTTGCTTATTCTCTCTATAATAATAGCCTCTAGGACCTTTACTAGGATGTTTAGTAGTACTATAGGTCTATATACTCCTAGTTTAGTATAGTCTAGCTTCTATAGCTTCTTTAAAATAACTATTATAGAGTGTTTAAAGGATTTAGGATAGTATCCTTATTGTAAGTATACTATAAAGAACCTATATAGTATATGTCCTAGTTCCTATCGATATTCCTTAAGTATTAGGTTAATAATCTAATTAGGTCCTAGGGCTTTACCCTTAGGGAGCCTATTAAGTATCTTCTAGAGTTCTCCTATTCTAACTTCTTCCTCTATCTAGAATAGGCTTAGGTAGGATGCGTTTTGTATATCTTCTAAGTCGGCTTGCCTTAGCTCTAGAAAGAAGTGTTAGGCTAACGCTTCTACTTTCCCTTAGTTTTCTATTTATATTATACTATCCTTATCCTTAAGCTCTAGGAATTATAGGAGGGGATACCTTTATCCTACCCTTCTCTAGCCTATTTTACTAGCTTCTAGATCCTATTTAGGTCCTTAGTGATTTCTTTAAATATATCCTTCTAGCCTAGGTTTCTATCTTTCCTAATCTACTTGCCTTTAGCTTGTAAGGCTATTAGGTATACCGCTAGGTTCCCTTCTATTCTATATTAGCTCTATTTCCTCTTTAGGTATCTTATCTTCTTTACTACTTTACTACATTCCGTTAGCTAGGTTATTTTAGTATACTTAGATAGTTTAGCCTTAGGGATATCCTCTTAGATTATCTTAGTAAGTATCTCTTAGATCTCTTAGGCTATCTTATTAAGCTATTATAGTATATCTATTACTCTAGTAGAGATTTCTTATACCTCCTTCTTTACCTTAGTCCTAATCTTATCCTAGTCTACCTTTTTCTATTATAGCCTTTATATCTAGGCTCTAGTATTAGTCTAGGCCTATAGGATCGTAGTTTGGATTAGTATATAGTCTAATCCTATTTCTAAGTCTATCCTTATTCTATATTCCTATATATCTTATTAGATTCCTATAGTCCTAAATACTAGGTCTAAGAATATTGTTATTTATATATACTCGGAAAAAACATATCTAACTCCTAGGCTAAGGCGCTAGCGCCTACGAGTATAGGAGACACGAGTATACCTCTCTAGAAACAATATCGCGACGATAGACCTAAGGAAAGGTAGAGGGAGGGAGGGATCTAGCCTCTACCTTAAAGCTAGACTAAAGGCTAACTAATACCTAAATCGGGCCCTAAAGGCCTAAAAGAATAGCCTAATTAGCTAAAAATGAATAGAAACATCTAAAAGAACCTACAAACCCTAATAGATAATATCTAAAAGGTACTAGATACTCCCTAGGCCCTAGATTTCCTATCCCTCCTCTCCCTCCTTTAGTAGGCTTAGACCTAGCTCCTATACTAATTAAAAGATACCGATACTACAAATAGCCTCCGAAACTATCTATAGAACCTCTAAACTACTACGAAAATACCCGAACTAAGAACGTAGGTATAGGCTACCTCTTAAGGCTAGCTAGCTACGCTAAGTATATAGAGAATTCCCCTTAAAAGTTATATAATTACTATAAGGGTAGGCTATAAGGAAGAGTAAGAAAAGATAAAAGGCCTTACTAACTAAGAAATACTTTAGGGACTTAAAGACCTAGGGGTAATTACTATTAAGAAACTCGAGAGTAGTAATATACGGATATTTATAGTATCTAAACCTACTAAAGACAAGTTAATAAATAAACTAGGGTAGATATAGAAGATACTCCCTAGCGCTATAGTAGAGGCCCTAATGTACTAGGTACTAGTCTAACTTGAAGTGTAGTATGTGTGCCTATTACGTGCCTAATACCTAAGGCTATAACTACCGTACTACATATATTCGGACTTCCTCGTAGATAGTCCTTTGAATGTATTATTAGTTACATCAAGTAGTTATAAGCCCTCTACGTTTCCAACGTACCTATATCTAAGTACCTCTATCGACTACTACGTAGCTAGTATTGTTAGTATCTTAGCGCGACGCTCCGATACCTCGTTATCGCCGCCGCCGCCTCTTAAGTGTTCTAGTAGGTACTAGCACTTCGAGTCTATCCAATTCAACTAATACACGCGTCGGCTATACCTATATTCGGCGTAAGGCTAATATACGGTTTGTATTGTATTGCCCCTTATTCTACCCCTATCGCTAAAGCTATCCGTAATAGCACTAATAGTAACCGGTATCGCCGGCGCTTATATAAGCAACATTCCTAAGCTAAAGAACAAGGAGAATTACCTATCATGGTCCTATGCCGCTAAGGGTGCCCTCAAAGGCATATCGGTATAGCGCTATGTATAAGGCACCCGCCTACGACTAAAGGTTAAAGACTCGAGTAAGTCTATAGAAGAATTCGAAGACCGCTAAGATAAATAGGAGGCTAAAGACTAGATAGCGCGTACCTAGATCTTTGCTAACTATGTAGCCGATATCTAGTAGTCGCTACTTAGACTCGGGACCTCTTAGGATATATAGGACTTTCTTAAGAAGAAGTATACTAGTAACGGTAGGTCTACTGAATTTATGTTATTCTAGGAATATTCTATCCTTCGGTATAAGGGCAAGGATATTGAGAAGTTCTATAATAACTACAAGAAGAAGCTAGGTATACTAAAGGAGACTAAGTTAGCTATTAGTAACTACTAAGTAGTCTACTTCTTCATTATACTTATTAGCCCCTTCTATAAGGCCTTTGTATAGATAAGGCGTAAGCAAATGCGAGCTACTAATTTCAAGATTAATAGTAATATACTAGACAATATCATTAGCGCGTTACTTAATAAGAACGTCGCTTAGCTTAACTAGGCCTAGTATAGTAGATACTTTAGTCTACAAAAGCCTACTCAATCGTAGTAGCCGCTAGCTAGCAATACTAACCCTAGTTAAGCGCCTCGTAGCGGCGCTCGTAGTAGTCGTAGTAGCCGTAGTCGCGGTAGAAATAATAATAATAATCCGCCTCGCGAGAAGTACTTATATTGCGAAGGTACCTATCTATCCGATAGGTACTATACTAAATACCCTTATCTAAAGGAAGAAGACCGACTCCGCTGTAAGCGCGAGAAGGCTAAGAAGAAAGTATAGCAATAGCGCGGTCTAACTACTTAGTAGTAGTAGTAACCTTAATCTACGCCTCCGTAGTAGAGCCTATTTGCTAATAGTATACCCTATAACGATCTACGACCTAACTCTATACTACCTAGTAACTACTTATTTATTACTACGGTCGAGGTCAAGGTTAGTAATCGCGCCTATATGGCACTATCGGCTACTATACGTACGATAGACTAGGTAGTCGACTCTAGTACTAGCATGTACATAATTAACAATCTAGCATTACTTATTGAGTATAAAGGTTGCAATATTCTAGTACGATTTGGAGGCAACATTAAGCAAGCAATACTAATTGGTACTACCTAGACTAAGGTAGTCAATAATCGAGGAATTAGCATAATGCAACTTACTAAGACACTATATATACTAGGTCTAGCTACTAACCTTATATCTACCGAGAAGTTAGCCGATAAGGGCTACTTCTATCGCAATAATAGGCGAGTCCTGTTTACTTATAGTAGCGATGGCAACGAAGTAATAGTTGCTTAGACCTACCGCAAGAATAGTCTCCCCTTCCTATATACCCCTACATCCGGACCTAACGGTAAGGCGGCTATTGCCCTTCTATTAAAGAAGGGGGTACTAGTAGGTACCATAAATGACTAGTACCTACGGTATAGTTATATTTACTATAGCAAGTTGCTATAGCTAGAAGCTAATAGATATATCGTAATCCTTAGAGATAAGAAGAAGACCTTCCGTAACTACATTGCTTATCGTATATTAATAGTATACAAGGAGTACAATCGACTACCTCGCCTACGACCTTCTACTATCTATTACATTGTTAGTATAGATATAGTCTATATTACTAACCCTAGCCTACTCTAAGAGCGCTACTTTACGCTCTTTATATATACTAAGTTAGCTTATCGCTACGAATACCCTAGTACCCTAAAGATAGGTATAGTACTAGCAATCAAGCATTATCGTATACATGTCTACACTTAGACTAGCTACGCTATTCCTATATACCGCCTCGATAGAGGGGGTAAATACGGAGGCAATAGTCTACTAGAGTAGGCTCGTAACAATAGCATTGTACTATAAGTCACCGCTCTACATTCATCTATACAAAATAGTCTTGCTAAGGTTAGTAACTATATTGTCTATACAATAGCTCGAAAAATAATGCTATAGGCAAACCTTCTAAAGGCTCTATAGCTATATACAGTTAGTATAGCTACTCATATCCTAAATATTACGCTTACCTAGGTTAATGGTAGAGATAGTCTATATATAGTTATTGCTAAGGAGCTTAACTAGTCTCGAAAGCACCCTCGCTTATAGTACCTACGAGCCTATAGCTACATAACTATTATATACGACTATAGCGTTACTCGTAGTAAGAAGTTTAATGCCCGCGGCAAGGTTAGCAAGTTTGTTAGATATGCTAAGGACTCTATAGACTCTAGTAAATACATAATCTACCTACCTAATAAGTATAAGGTAATTGCTTCGAAGGATGTTTAGTTTCTTGAGTTAGAATCTAAGTCAAAATCTAAGTCAAAATCGGACTCAATATCTAAGCTACTATTACTAGAAGGCATGTAGCTATATACTAACCCTAACGACCCTTCCGAGAGCGAGTTTATAACTATTGAGTTAGTTATGCCTATACTGTTTAATACGTTAATAGGCGACGCTCCGCCTCCTACGCCTAGTATTGTTTAGTAACTCTAACCTTAGCGAGAGGGACCTACAGAAGAGCTTGAAATACTACTAGTAGATAATGTTATTAATCTACTACTAATCGAAGATAATATGCTAGGAGTCTAGCCGTTAAGTAATAAAGAAGGCTTCTAATCTACTAAAGAAGAGCCTATACCTACATTCAATCCAAATACTAAGAAGGGTAAGCCTAGCTAGTTACTAGAGTTTGAGCGGCCTAATAATACTAGCGCTCGTAGTACTCGATTAACCCGTAGCAAGAAGTCCGCTCGAGATCTACTACGTAGATACCTCGTAGATACTCATAGTAAGTAGCATACCCGCAACCTATCCAATATGCCTATTGCTTATGTAAAGGGCTTTATAGCTACTTGCTACGTTGCTAAGTAGAATGATAGCGATCCTATTCCAATTCTAAAGAGCTATAAGGAAGCTAAAGAATTACTATATTGGCTATAGTAGTAGGAAGCCTATAAGGCTAAATACAAGTCATTAATAGACAATGCTACCTAGATCTATGTCCTAAGACTAGAAGTGCCTATAGGCCGTAAGGTTGTCCGTAGTAGATAGGTGTTCACTATTAAGCGTAATGCTAATAGCAAGGTTAGTCGCTTCAAGGCTCGCTAGGTTGTTAAGGGGTTCACTTAGGTTAAGGGACAAGACTATAACGAGACCTATGCTATAGTCGCTAAGCTATCTACTCTACGAGCTCTGTTTGCACTAATTGCTTACTACGATCTAGAGGCTTAGTAGTTTGATATTCTAACTACCTTCTTAAATACTACTATTAGTAATAAGCACAAGATCTACGTTAAGTAGCTATACGGCTTTAAGAACCGTAGTAGCAAGGGCATGGTCTACCTACTACTAAAAGCACTATATAGACTAAAGTAGTTATCTATACTATAGTACGAAGAGCTCCGCAAGTACTTAAAGAGTATGGATTTCATCCCTATTATTAGCGACGTATATATGTTTAAGCATACGGTTAGCGGCTCGATTATTGTTATCTACGTAGATAATATAATTATTATTGCCTACTTAATAGCTACTTTGTAAGCAGTTGCTTAGTTACTAAAGGATCGTTTCTATATACGAGAGCTTAGTAACCTTTACTATTATCTCGGCATACGTATTATTCGCAATCGTAAGGACCGTACTATCTATGTAATATAGGATGCCTACCTAGATCGACTTAGTAAGAAGTACGGAATAAAGGGCCGTATAGTACCTACGACGCCAATAGCTCCGCGCTATATCAAGACTACTATTTAGCGTACTCCTAAGGACTATATAGCGAGTACTACCTTTAAGACGAAGTATCAAGAAGGTATTAGCGAAGCCTTGTAGCCTACAATAATTACTCGACTAGATGCCTACTATACTACCGGCCTACTATCTCGATTTGTCGCTAATCCGACTAAGGAACACTATTACGCGCTCCTTTGGTTAATTAAATACCTTGTTAGTACTCTTAATCGCGGTATACGCTTTTAGGGGACATAGAGCGATAATGAGCTCAATCTCGCTAGTTACTACGATACCTTATAGGCTAATAATCTAGTAACCCGCCGCTCTACTAGTAGCTTCTATTTTATACTAGCTAGTAGACTATTGCTATACAAGTTAGGCCGCTAGACCTTGGTTACTTTGTCCTCTACGGAGGTAGAGTATGTTTAGCTTACTACTACTACTAAGGAAGCCGTGTCCCTAATACGCATATTAGAAGAAATAGGGTACAAGGGCACCATTAAGCCTATTACCTTGTACAAGGATAATTAGTTAGTAATTGCCATTACTAAGTCTACGATAGATGGCCGTACTAAGTATATAGATACTAGGATATACTATATTCGAGAGAAGATCGCTAACGGCATAGTTGTCGTTACCTAGATTAGCACTCATAATTAGATTACTAATAGGTTTACTAAGCTACTTAACAAGCTTAAGCATAGTCGCTTTGTCGAACAATTGAACCTTATAGACTACAAGAGCGCTATTGAAAACGCCGCTTAGCCTACTACTAAGTACTAAGTCTAGTTAGAAAGAGGATGTATATTGTTTAGTTCAACTACTATTCTGTTTAATGCCCCTTTGTTTGCTTTGTTTAGGCTATATGTACGCGATAAGGGGGTAACTTGAAGTGTAGTATGTGTGCCTATCACGTGCCTAATGCCTAAGGCTATAACTGCCGCACTATATATATTCGGACTTCCTCGTAGATAGTCCTTTGAATGTATTATTAGTTACATCAAGTGTCTATAGCTTTAGGGCCGTAGGATTTAACCCTAAGGACCTAAGCTATATCTATAAGATCTAGGAAGAAAACGGAAGACTCTACCCGAACCTTAGGATATCCTAAGTAGTATAGCTAAAAAACCGAAGGGCTATAGAAGGCAAGATATACTCCTCTATTATCCTAAATATACAAAGCTTAGCTTAAGTAAGGGAAATTATATAGAAAGGCCTCGTATCCTAAGGCACTCTACTTACTATAGAGGAATTTAATCTAAAGTAGATACTAATATAATGCCTAAAGTACGGACAATTTAGGCATATTATAAAGTACTATAGAGCTAAATAGGTATATAGAAAATATATAGGACTATATAGAATAGACGAATACTAAGGAATAATAAGGAAATATAGTAACTATTAAGGTACCTATATAGTATAGTTAGTATTATATAAGGTAAAATAGGTAGCTATTAATAAGTAATACCTAAACCTATACAAACCTAAGGGCTAGGTAGTATAGGAAGGGACTATAGGTAGTATAACCCGTTAGGCTATAGGTAGCTATACTAGGCGGACTAACTATCGTAATAGTCGTAGAGGCATATAGTAGTAATTAGAGCTCTATAGTAGAGGTACATAAAATGTAACTAGTAATATATACTAAACGAAGGTTAATAATGTCTCTCCCTAGTAGGAAGAGGGCTATATATACTAATCGAGGCCCCTACCTAACTCGGTAGTTAAGTGTGTCCTAGTTGCTAGCTAATATCCCTCCCTTTCTAGGTATCTAACTAGATACAATACCGCGATCATGTATATAGAAAACAAATAGGTAAGCTCTTCGGCTCGCTACCTTAGGTAGACTTTTAATCGTACTCCTAGGGGCCATTATTCCTAGGTCTATTAATAGTTCTACTTATAGTTCTATTCTTAGGTAGTATCCCCCCTAATTACCGTCTAACCCTAAGCGTAGGCAATTAGCGAAGCTCGTACTTGCTATAGCTCTCGCCTAGTACCTCGTCGTCTTCCTATTAGTCGGAGAGGCTCTTCGAGGTATAGTAGCTCTTCTCGCCGTATAACTTACGCTCGAGGTTAGCTTAAAGCGTAAGTGCCTCGCGAACCGCATTATAGGCACGCCGGTTCTACTCCTTAATATAGTCTCGAAGGCCCTTAGAGTCTAGCGCAAAAACCAAATTAAGCTCCTCTCGAATAGAGGGATTAGTCTACGGAATACGACCTACAAGAGCGTCTACTATAGGCCTAAGGCTAGTAAGCTAGATAGCGTAAGGGAACGCGTATAGAATCGTACCGCCTTAGCGAGTAATAGGTATTAGGTATCGGTAAGCCTCTACGACCTAGGCGACGGTAAGATTAAAACCCTTAACCTTGTTTCCTTTAACGCGATAGAAGCCTAGATCTATACGGATTCGAGTAGCGGTACCGGCAATGTCGCCGTAAGGTAGATATAGTATACTAAACGAGGTAGAACCCTCCGATAGCGGCTTTAAGTTCTACTATATAGCCTTGCCTTAGCCGCTT
>LFZO01001298.1:0-10025 GCA_001578225.1 Pseudocercospora musae | reverse complement strand
TCAAAGGCTTGGCGGACGGGACAATCTGTTGTCACGTGCTCGGCGGACGGGACAATCTGATGTCAAGTGCTCGGCGGACGGGACAATCTGATGTCAAGTGCTCGACGGACGGGACCGTCTGTTGTCAAATGCTTAGCATTCCTCGGTACTGCCATGCGGAGTTATA
Organism: Pseudocercospora musae; assembly: GCA_001578225.1. NCBI lineage: Eukaryota > Fungi > Ascomycota > Dothideomycetes > Mycosphaerellales > Mycosphaerellaceae > Pseudocercospora > Pseudocercospora musae. Next base: position 9,859 of record LFZO01001298.1, on the reverse strand, counting down.
TCCTTGTCTTCTTGACGGCTCTTCAACTGCTTCTGAAGGCCTTTGATGCTGGCTTCAAGGATGTTGACATTCTCATCTTTGACCTGTATGGCCGTGGTGTGTCTGTCGTGCTGCCGAGCACCGATCTCGCAGAGCTGCTCCCAATACTTCGAGTTGTGTGCTCACTACCAGATCGACGCGGCTTCGTCCGATCTTGCGAGGCCAACTGCCGCCGCAGGCCATCAATCACAATCTGCATGCGGCTTGTGCTGCTATTCTACGCTCTTCATCTTGGTGTTTAACAGTTGATCTTTTGCTACGCCTGAGCGCTGTTCTTCTTGGGTGCCATGCCGGAAGTTTCGTGGTTCTTCGAGTTGCGTGTGCAAATAGCGATGCGAAGCAGTCGTGCGAGTCGGAGGTCGTCCGGAGTTCTTCGAGAGGGCTCTCGCACTGAGGGGCTCAGAGGAGGTCGTTGTTCTCCTGTTTCGATGCACAGGTGTTTGCCGGATGCGAGGAGGTGGCTAATCTACTGCGCAAGTGCTCACACTGAGCGATTCTGGGTTGCTCACACTGAGCCGGTCGAGTCGCGATCTCTCACAAAGCCGTACCCCAGTACAACTGCTAATGCTACACGTCGCGTGCCAGATCCTTGAGTTGTCTGGTATTTCGGATAGTCGTCTTTCGTCTGCGCGGCGCACTGCCTACCTGCCTGCGTACTTACTGCTGCTTGCTGATTGGACTACGCTGAATGTTTCCGACGACGGCGACGCTCTCTGTCGGCGCCTAGTCAAGCTGATAGCGGACTCGAGAATCTGTTGTCAAAGACTTGGCGGACGGGACGGGACGGGACAATCTGTTGTCGTGGACTCATTGACAACAGACGGATTCATTATCATAGCAGGGAGCTTGTCATGAGGTTTTCGACATCATTTCTACCCCAGAAGTGCCTAGCATCTTTCACCCTTCTCCCGATTCCTAATGATACCATTATATACTCTTCATCTCTAGGAAGATGACCATCTCGGCTATATGGGTGCTTTGAAATGGTAGAGTTCAGTCGCTGTGGGAAGGGGAGCGTGGCGAAGAAGTGGATTTTTCCGCTACATAACATTCATTCTAGACACTCATTCTCGTAGCGACGACACAGGTGACGATGCCCGAATCTTGAGCTGGTGCTTTAGTTCCTGGAACACTCCCGCGGCCTTGGCAATAAGGATCATGTGACGGAAACCGAGGTTGGCAGAACAGCTACATCGCGACAAAACGCACACCGAGCACCATCCCGGCAAAAGAGGTTCAAAGACATGTGACTGAGCGTACATGCGACACCAGCCAGGAACAGCCGGCTGTATCGGGATCTGCTTTGGATGATCATTTGAGTACGTTAGGGGTGGTAAGATCGCTCGTCTGTCTGTAATGCGACGCACAGTCGAATACCCGGTTGACCCGACCGTATTTTGGGTTCAACCCGACCAGGGCAGTTTATCACATTACGTTAATACTGCACTGTTAGGAGTATTAAACTAAAGGAGTAAATGGCCGGTATTCGAAGATTGCGTAGGAAATGTGTATTGAAAACTTCTGTAGCTGCCAAATCATGTGACCTCGGTCATGTGCAACACGTTGGAGTAGGTATGGCGGCGCTCCTTGGCAGCCAGGGTTGAAGTTCCATGGAGATGTGGCTGGACACACGCTGTCAAGGACAGTTCTTGGCGGCCGCCGCCACCATCATTCAATGCCTTCCTCATATGCCTATGCCTTCCCGCCCCTCGTCTTTCTTTCTTTCTCTACCGACACTCGTGTCCGCAAGACTCACTAGTCTACACCTCGCTGAAGCCGATTTCCCGAAAGCTTTGCTCTCTTTGAAAGAACAAAAATCCGGTCGCTTCGCAAAGGATCTGCAGTCCGTTGTGAGGTTAGCCTTTGTTCGATTTTCATGGGTGCGAAGCGAACGGGGTTGCTTTGTTGGAGTGGGGGTGGTTTGGTGGGTTTTGTGGATGTGGGAGGTGGGGGGTTTTCTTTGGGTTGTTGGTGTATGAGTATTGGAGTGGTTGCTTTGGTTTGCGGTTGCAGTTGGGATGTATTGTAGTGGGTGGTTCGCGTTCGCGTTCTGTATTGTATTGGGTGGTTTGGATTTGCTTTCTGTATTACATTGGGTGGTTTGGATTTGCTTTCCGTATTATATTGGGTGGTTTGGATCTGCTTTCTGTATTATACCGGGTGGTTTGGATCTGCTTTCTGTATTATACCGGGTGGTTTGGATCTGCTTTCTGTATTATACCGGGTGGTTTGGATTTGCTCTCCGTCATACATTGAGTGGTCCGCGTTCTGCGTTGTGTTGGGAAGTTTGGGCCTGCTTTCTGCACTCTGATGGGTGGTTTGGGTTTGCTTTCTGTGTTATGTTGGGAGGTTTGGGCTAGCTTTCTGTATCATGATAGGTGATTTGCATTCTCCTCGACTGTTCCAATCATTGCTGTGCAGTTTGGCTCCTGGTTTACCCTCGGGGTCGGTTTGGGGCGATGCGCGATGCGTCCTTTCTGCTTCTTCTCGAGGCGTATCGCCGCACACTTATCCCTTGCTTTCCGAGCCTTTCCTTTGAAATGCCGTGAAATGTGTAAGCAGTGCGTCAAGGTGTCGAAACATGGAGCATGAGGATGTGCGTTGACGAATGACACTACAGAGCTGGATGAGATTGATGTTCACTACCTATATCGTAGACTCGGATAAAGTCATTGCATTGTCCTATTGGCATCTCTCCCAGATATGCTATTGCTTCTTCTCTTTCCACTGCGCGTGCCACTTTTGGCGATGTTCATCTATCTCTTTGAAAGGCAGCCAGACCTCCTCTTCCCCTATACCACGGACATAGGCTCGAAGCACATCCTCTCCGTCTCGTGTCGGCTCCCGAAGGTGTTGTCGCTATTGAGCGCTGTGGTAGCGGCGTAGGTAACATTGACGCGCGCGACGCAATATGGAATTGGGAGGTTAGTCGGTTGCCGTAAGACGACACAAGTGCTATTGCTGGCACCGAGGATGTTTGTACATTCTCTCGAGCTCCGACGACGTCATTACCCGAGTCTCCGGAGGTCTCGCAGCTATCTCCCCGCCCGCAGGAATTGACGTCTTCCACGCTCACAACACTCGCCATCACCTCTGCCACCAGCACCATCAGCAGTCTCAGCCGCTGCGTCGAAACCAAAAGCATCTGGAGTACCGTCGGCGCCACCACTAGCAGTCTCAGCCGCTGCGTCCAACCCAAAAGCATCTAGAGTACCATCGGCGCCACCACCAGCAGTCTCAGCCGCTGCGTCCAAACCAAAGGCAGCTGGAGTACCGTCGGCGCCACCACCAGCACCCCAGGCAGAAGCTGGAGCATCATCGACACTGCCAAAACCATCCTCATCAGCGCTGCCGAAGCCAGCACCACCATCCTTACCCGCTGCCTCCTCGTCGCTACTGTCATTGAACCCAATATTTGCGCCCTCCTCTAGCTTTGCTCGCACTCGAACAGCACCTTGTGTCCTGGGCGAAGCCTTCCTTGCGGTCATTGTAGAAGGAGGTGGCGAGGTCGTTGTAGGAGGTGGTGGCGAGGTCATTGTAGAAGGAGGTGGAGAGGTCATTGTAGAAGGAGGTGGCAGAGGACTTGTACAAGGACGTGATAAGGAGGTAATGAGGCCCTGAGTGCCGTCCGGCCGACGTGCCGAGTGTACTCGGCGATGCCACCATGGTCGAAAGATGGCAGATCGAGGTTGACAATGCCATCCTACACCTTTGCAACAATTACAAGGACGTGATAAGGAGCTGACGAGGCCGTGATTGCCGTCCGGCCGACGTGCTGAGTGTACTCCGGCGATGCCACCATGGTCGAAAGATGGCAGATCGAACTTGACAATGCCATCCTACACCCTTGCAACAATTTGCGCATGCCAGTCATGCTGCGTATCGTCTTGGTCTCCTTCGTCCCATTTCTTGCGTGCTGGATCATGATTGCATCTCCTACGGACCAGCGATGCTCATCATGCCAGTCTTCCTGGGACGGTCTCTGCCGCAATATGCATCATTTGGGCCAAAAGTTCTGCCATACTCAACCCAGGACCACTCGCAGACTTGGTACCCCGCCTCAGCCATTGCAAGCTTGACGCGTCTCGAGATGCTCTTGGACGAGGAACTCCTTGGTGTCGAGTCGGCATGCCCAACCCAAGCACAAAGGGCGTCTGATTTTGCCTTGATTTCGTGTTGCCCATTGCGTTGAGGAGAAGTACGCCATCATCATTCCGCCAGTCGAGAAGCATGGACCCGACATACAGATGTTTGGATTGGTCTGGTCTCCAACCGGTGAGTTTCAGGGAGCATTGAAAGACACAAAAAAAGCAATGCGAAGCATCTTGATAGATGGTCACAAGTTTCAGCAACGTGATCTGGTTGGAGCAATGGTTTCCGCCACAAGCTTCAACAGACAAGCACAACTTCCAATGTTCCTGATTCAACACGCCTCAGGCTGGGTCGAAAGCGGCGAGATACCGTGATGGCGACCCTGTGGTGATCACTGGTCGCGAGTCGTCAGCTGCAGTGCTTGACGCTCAAATCAGATCCGACTTGCACGTCTCTAAGCTACGAGCTGGAATGCTTTATCATCGGGTCGACGACGATCGCCAGTTCTGTGCACCACCTGCTGCGTTATCTGACCGTCGGTCATACGCTCACCGCTACTTCTCGGAATGTCCAGCTGATATGCCTGCTCCTTGGTCACTTTTGCTTTGGTGACCTTCAGTGACGAAGGAGGCTTCGATTTCTCCCAACGGTGCTTGCTTAAGCTCGCTCGTCCCGTTCGCAAGAGGAGAACCCCGGACCTACCCACCAATTTCAATGCTCGAATCTCACCCATGCACCGCTTTGATCGCCCTGGAGAAACTGTCAAAGGGAATAGGCCACGCTCCTTGTGCCGTTGTTATGAAGAGATGCACGATACCGACGTCCATGAGAATGTCCATGAGAATGCCCACAGACCTCCGCCAGCTTGAGGTGTCGCTTGTTGATCAAGAAATTCGTCATTTGTGCTGCCATTCTCTTAATGACGATCCATGAGGTTGCTCCACTCATGAAAATTTGCTCGCTGCTCCATCCAGCCTACCTCTCTCTATCATGGCCGAATCGCAATCGCTCGATGCTGGCTTTCTGGCGCTCGACCATTGCCTCCTCGCTCACTGCTGAAGCCAGTCCACCTTTCTCCACTGCGGCAGAATTCACCAAGGTACCGATCGATGCTGTGAGACTGCCACTCAATTGGTGCTACCTCCCTCGCTGCTCAGTCAGTCGATATGCCTATCTTCTTTTCACGACAGAATCGATGATATCTCCAACCTTGGCCTTTTGGTGGTGCTCAGACAACTCACCATTCGAACAGACAATCACCTGCTCTCTCCATGCACTCGCAAATGGCTACTGTGTCACCAAGATCGCAAACTTTGCTGGTTTCCTGGATCTTTCATCTTGGCAATCCTCTCGATCTGTTGTTCTCAAACGAGGCTTACTGCTGGCAAGCTACTGTTTGGGCATCCCATTAGGCTCTCGCTGCTGTAAAGTCTGGCTTCAAACCGCAACGATGAACCCCGGACATGCGCAATGTCAAGTACTGCGTGTGGGCTGCTCTTGTAATCACGCCATCGCTCTTAACGCCAGAAGGGTCTCCTGCTCTTCCGTCCGGGCTCTCGCTGTTGCTTGGCTGCTGCTCCACTCCTCTTGTTCTGTCAGGCATGTCCTCGCTGCCCGAAAGTCATGGATGTACGATGATCGATCTACCAGTCCTCAAATCGGGATCTTGCTGTTGGTGCTCGGACTGTCGCTGTTCGAGCAGCTCACAGTAGCTGATGTACTACTATTTGAAGCCGGCTCATGCTGCCCAAGAAGCTGTCTTCGATGCGCTCAATTGCTGGTCTCCTGCCCCCTCAACCCGCTTATGACGCTCAACGAGCTGTGTACGGAGAGTCAATACAGATGCACTACTCTTCTGGCCAAGTCCGTGCTATTCGGAGAGCCATCTCCTGCGCACAACAGCAGATCTGCTGCGCTTTCGACTAGGCTTTCACTTCCCAAGCAGCTGCCTCCGATGCCCGATGGCCTGTTTGCTACCCTGTTGACCCTGCCATCGATTCATAATGGCCATTTGCCCTCGACATCAAGGCACCATTGCTGGGAAGGTGATTGTTGCGAAGAACAATAATTCGCTCCGGTTCCAATCAAGCAAACGTTAGTGGCGCTGCTCGACCCGTCGACCGTCAGGCAATGCTTGGTTCAAGTGTCAACGCTTTGCTCTTTCGCGCCTCCATTTCACGACCAAGCGAGCTCCTGCTGTGTGGAAGGATTTGTAGACGGAGTGACCTACTTGCTACAATTCAAGCACCACGGACCAGCTCTTGGGCCAAGGAGCAAGCATCTGCCGCCCTCCAAATTCAGCTCAAGGCTCCCCGAGTTTTCGCGTTTTGAGAAGGCGATTTCGACCCGGGCCGCGAACTGTAGTCGATCTTTCGAGGTATGGCCAGGGTAATGTCTACAAATCGACACAATTACGTTGCATTGTCGTGACCATCATTCGTCCAATGCGGAAGACTTGCTGGTCGCGCATTCCGCCGAACATGCCGGGATTGCTAAGGTAGTAGTGAGAAGGTCGTTTCACTATCTGCTCTGCCTGCGAAGTCTCAGTCTTAATCACCTCACGAGCCAAGTTGGGTATCGCCCAAATGCTGCCTCCGCCTACATCATTCGCGATCGTCTGCTATCATGATTTTACCCTGCGAGTTGCATGACATGACAGCCCAACTACTGCCTCCGTCTGCATTATTCGCGATCGTCTAATATCATGATTGCACCTTGGGAGTTGCATAACATGACAGCCCAACTGCTGCCTCAGCCTGCATCATTCTAATTTCATGGTTGTACCTTGGGAGTTGCATGATATGACAGCCCAACTGCTGCCTCCGCCTGCATCATTCGCGATCGTCTGATGTCATGATCGTACCATCGGAGTTGCATGACATGATAGCAGCCATGGCGACCACAATGACCACATCCATGGCTCAAGTCAAGGCCCTCTGAGAGCGCCGCAATTGGCGCGCACGTCAGGCACTTGGACTTAGAGGGGCTTGCAGGGCAGAACCACGCGCTTGACAGCCAACAAGGCGAACACGCAAGGCAAAGAGCCCATCACCGCCCACGGGCAGACAGGCAGGCGGATAGGCGCGATCTCGCTACTCGCTACAGCGCGCATTGATCACGCTTGCGAGCATCCCCAGCGAACGCTTTAGGTAGCAACACCTCCAATCTGTCTATGGGAATTTGCAACCGCAATGCCAAATGCGCTTCCAGTCGTATACGTGACATGGGATTCATCTTCAACTTCGTTTACTAGAAGAACCTAGATCTAGTAGCGCTATCAAAGCCGCTCAAAAGTCAGCCAAGATCGAACGAATTGGGTACTTTCCAACCTCTGCTCTTTTGTGGCTCTGGGTCTTTATACAAGAAATTGCAGTGATCTGAAGCGCCTGACGTATAAAACAGAGTACTGTGACCAATCTGAAGCCTCGCTCTACCCGATCAGTTTGGGTATTTCCACCTCGTCAACGCATCCTATCTTATCATTACAAGAAGCGTCATGATGTTCTGGCGACTCCCTGAACCAGCTGGCTGGAAGTGTTGGCTGAAAGAAGTGGTCCAAATGATCGATTAGCTCATTTTCATACACGTTGTACACCACCACAAACTCGGGGTTGAGATGGCGTCCTTGCTTGGCGTCTTCTGTGACCTGATTGTTCGACTCTGCTTTGATGATGCGGTGGGAATTGTGTGGCGGGAAGATGCTTGCAGCTGGTGGTGAGTTGTGCTCAGCAGTGATAGAGAGCTGGTCCACGGTGGTGAGCATGTCGACATTCCGGTGCTGCGATTGAGGCGAGTAGCAGTGACGTGGGAGGCCTTCAAGCTTGTCAACCACGTCAAACACTGCTGTCACGACGTGTTCCCAATTCGAAGCCATGCGGCCGCCAATTTCGAAGTCTGCCACTTTAGTCAGGATTTTGGTGCATTGCGTGTGGAGGGCATGCAGCTGCTCTCACCCAGACCACGAAGTGACGTGGGACAGTGGTATTCGCGCAAGGCGGTGTTGCCTGTATACGCCGCCACGCTCTGCAAGTCCAGACGGGAGCTGGTGTACGCGTGTTGGTCTCCACGAGCGATTGCAGCTGAATGGAGCTGCTGCGAGACCAGGTCCATGTCTATACAACTCCAATCTTCATTGAAAAGAACTTGATGACGTTGCTGCAATGCCGTCGGTGCGGGATTTCAGCTGTGGAAGGTACGTAGGGCTTGGACATGGCGAGAAGGCTTCTGTCTTTTGCTACAAGGCTCTTGATCGACTTTCACTGTCCATGACAACACTGCAGAGCCTTCTGCGGATATCGACAAGCATCGCAGAAGGACCGGCGGTGAGCAATGCGGTTCGATACCCGTGTGTCCGAAAGAACACATGGGAGAGCTCAGGAAAGGCCATTGGTGCGTGGAACAATTCTTCACATCAGCCGGCCCAGCTGCCACGGGAAAGAATCACAATGGCTCCAAGTTCTGCTGCTACAACTACACTTCGCTCTTCCAAAGGTACTTGGCAAGCTGGTGCCATGTATACGTAGCTTCCGGGGCCCTCGAAGCATATGATCGCAGCCCTGTGTAGACCGCATTGCTTCAAACAGTATCTCATCGCATTTCCAATTTCATTCGCCCACGCGCTCGTCCTGTGCTCGCGGAAAGCCTGCACTCGCTCCTGACTCAATCACTGACTCTGACCAGTGACAGCAACAGTGCCCTGCGTCCGTTCAGCATTCCTTGAATACATTCTGTTGATCGACATCCATCTTACTTGTGTTTTCCCATCCAAAGGTTCGGTACCCACGCTCCCTGGTTCTCGCATTTGCTGTGCTTCCGCCTCCGCCTCCGCCTCCGCCTCCGCCTTCTCCTGCATCTTCGCCTCTGTCGCATAACGCAAAGCCAGAGGGCTCGTGAAGCTCATACTATCGCCATAGTAATGCACAGCCCAGTCGGTCTGGGGCTTGTTCGACGAGGGCAAGGACTCGACACGCATGTGGTAACCAGTGGTGGAAGCAGATGGTCGCCGAGTGATCGGGATCGGGGTGGTTGTGGCTGGCATGACTGATGATGGACAGGAGTTCACAGAGCGCGGAAGTAGACTCCACAGTCGGTATATATGCACGATGGAATTCAAGCGCAGTGTGTTGAGCTCTTGCGGTCGGCGCTGAGGTTGGAGTGCTGCCAGTAGAGGAATCGGTCGATGCCAGCCAGGCGCGCACGAAGTTCCTGCAACATTCCTTGCTGCCATTCTCCCTCGCTACCAGCCAGGCGGCTTCCAACATCCCTTGCTGCCATTCTCCCTTGCTGCCAGAAGCGTGTCGGGAAACTTCTATTATTTCCCTTTGCCGACGGCACTCAATCTGTATGGCATGCCCGGGTTTGTGCAGACTGTGAGTGCGCGTCAGTCGTGAGTCGCTGGGTGCGTGTGTGTGTCTACTTTCAGCATATCACTGTGATAAGCGATGGCCCATGAGCGTTGGCCCGGCGTCTCTGCCAAGACACTATCTCCAATTAGACGAAAAACTAGGTGTGTGTGTGCTCATGTGATTGTGTTGCACGTGTTCCGCGATAGAGTTACTAGTTTCCGTAGCGGCACTAATTAACCCCGACGCTTCCCAAATAACCTCCTACATAGACTACTATATACCCTTTGTTTTTTATCTAATCTAGTTCTATCGGATTTTATAGAGGCTATATAATCTATTAGGAGAATAGGTAGAATGCGAATAGCGATTATACTCTTTATATA
>LFZO01001297.1:0-10058 GCA_001578225.1 Pseudocercospora musae | reverse complement strand
CTTCGTTTGCCTAGCTCTTAAGGTAGCGATCCGTAATCGCCTCGATGTCTACTAACTCCGTACCGGTAGCGCTACCCGTACTACCTAGGATAGTAAGCGCATCGTCTAGTACGCTCGCTAACTATAGTACTACGCCTTCGTTACCTATATTAACGTAGTCGTCGGCTAGTAGATTAAGGGACTACTTGCCTATCTCGAGTAGAATGTAGGCGGTAGAGCGCTATTGTACTATAGTAAGGAGTAGGGCGTCTCTCTAAGCGAATAGGGCGGTAATGGTATCTTCGAGATCCTTAGCCTAGCGGTATGACTTCAAAGCGGCGATATTGGATATGTAATTAGTAAGGGCGGTCTAGTTTGCGATAAGCTATATTCGGGTAGTAACGCCTATAGCTAGCGGCTACGGCATCGTTAGTACCGACGGCAATAGGGTAGGTAGGTTGTCTAACGCGTCGGCTATAGCCTTAGTAACATCGTCTAATCGCGCGACGCGTACTAGCTTACCGCCAACTCGTATAGGATTGCCGCTATTAGGTATCGGGTTGCCGCTATCTAGCGTGTCGTTACTACCTACCGAATCGCGTCTACGACCGGCTCTATTGTACGTACGAGTAGGCGTAGGGTTGCCGCGCTCTAGCGTATCGTCGCTATCTAGCAAGCCGCGTCTATAATCGCGTCTATTGCGCGTACGGGTCTCGGTAGCGTCTACGGCGCGTAGTAGGACTTTGCTAAATTAGAGGGCGTTAGCGACGTTGTCCTCGTTAGGCGTAAAGGCATCGTCGGGAATTAGGAAAGAAGAGACTAGGTCCTAAGACATAGCGACGTTGTACTACTCTAGGGTCTTATTAATCTAGCTAAGATAGTATATCGTATTAGTACGGACGGCGACTAGTACGAAGTTATTAGGAACTACCTATATCTTTATTAGAATCTCGTCGCTCTACTAATCGTCGCGTACCGTATTAGGGAACGTAAAGCCCTTTAGAACCTTACCTACGTATATCATGTTTATATATATTGTAAAAGCCTCGCTATAGTAGTCGTCGTCGTAGAAAGCTAGCTAAACAATTATAGCGAAATCGACTTTCAAGCTCTTGTCTAATACGAGTACCTTAGGGTAGATCTTCTTAGCCTTAGTATAGCTTATATACTTCTTACCGCCTACCGTAACCTATAGATATCTATTTAATTCGTATATCGGCGTAGTATCGTATATCTCCTCCTTAGGAACGAGATCGGCTATGTAACCTTCGCCGCGAAGTGTATAGATGTTATATACACTAACGTAGCGCTAGTAGTAATCTTCGATATCCTAGGTAATAGTAGGCTCGCCTAGCTAACGACGATACTATACCGGGAGACCGTTCGCGTTAAAGGTAGACGCCTAGTACTTGTATAGGAATTCGGCGCTAAAAAGGCTAGCTTCCTTTATAATCATGAGCTAAAATACCTAACGATCGCTAAGTTAAGCGTGTTTAGGTAGCAATCGCGCGGTAGTAAGACGCCCTATAATAGGATCGAATAGGAACTATACCGCCGGCGCGGTAGTAAGATTAACCTTATAGCTAGGCTTGGGTAGGACCTTCTAGCTAACTTAACGCTTCTTATTACGAAGAGGATATATCGTATCGCCGCCGGTACTAGGATAGTAGGAGTAAGGCGCTAGTCTACTATTACCTATAATTGTAGCGGAACGTTTAGCGTCGGTAATGTATACGTACTAGGCCAAGATCGCTCCGGTATTATGAACTAAATTCGGGCCTATAGCCTCCTCCTTAATTTAATAACGTATAGCTAAGCCTATTGCGCGATGCTAGATAGTAGTAGGCTAGTTAAAAAATCGGACTTCGTCGAACTACTAATTCGTAGGCGCGATAGCTACGTTTTGTAGCGCATAACCGTAGTAGGTAACTAGTCGTAGTAATGTAGAGCCGAATGCTATATCTAGCCCGTAGAAATCGCGTAGGTTACCGTAGGTAGTAAGGGCGAGGCGCTCGTAGATAGCGATAAGCGCGCGTTCCTCTTATAGGTTACTATCGGGAACGTCGACGTACGGATAGTATAGGTACGTTCGCTAATTAGGCGTACGGAAGATAGAATAATCGAGAGCAAGCCGCTACTCGTAAGAGAGGCGAAAGGTAAAGTTAGGTCGATCGTACTATCGCTCCTAAAGGGTAGCCGCTAGGTCGTATTCGCCTTAGCCTATATAATAGTATAGCTCGAGAGGGATTTGAGTACGATTATCGTATATAGTAAGCTAGACGTAAAGTAGATAGAGCTTAAGGCAAGCCTAAATGTACTCGATTTACTAATCTCTCGGGATAGCTAGGCGGAAGGCGATAGGTTAGTAGCCGTCGGCGTTAGTTTAGTACCGCGCGTCGTAGATACTCTTAGCTAGGTCGTACTAATCGTCGCTATAGAAGCGCTTATCGCTCTCGACTCTATACTTAAGGATTTCGCGAGCTAACTCGTTATACGCGAGTTTCTCTCGGAGCTAGCGTATATACGCCTATTCTAGTATCTCGTCCTAGCGAACGTACTAACGATAGCGTAAGAGAGTTAGTAGTCGCTAGTATTAGGTAAAGTCGCGATCGCGCTAGAGCTAGTAGTAAGGGGGACTAGGTAGCGTCGCTAGTAAATTGAAGCTATAGTTAGCCGAATACGGCGTATTAGCGTCCGTCTTGCAACGCGCTAACTTCGGTAGTAGAGGTACCTTGCGGCGATAGGGCTATAGTAGATTGTCTCCTACTAGTAGCGATAGTAATCGTGCTATAGATAGTAGTTATTATTAGACGTCCTAGTAGGTTAGGTTAGGTTAGGTTCGGGTTGAAACCCGAACCTAACCTAATTGTCCGGATATAATACTAAGAACCCGAAATTCCTCGGGTTCAAATCTCTAAAGGCCGGCTATATAGCCGGCTATACACTTCTACGGTCGCAATTTAACGCGATGCGACGACTAATACATGCGATACATACTACTAAAAGGCCGGCTAGATTGCGATAACTTTTATCGAGTTTTGTCAAGTTCGGGTTATAGTAGGTTCTATACCCGAACCTATACCAATAGTCCGGTTCCTACTAAGAAACCGAACCCGAACCCAAATTCTCGGGTTGTACCTAACCTACTAGGACGTCTAGTTATTGTTATTCTAGTAAAGGCGAATCCTAGCGTAAAGGTAAAGAAATTCTCTATAGTAGCGCTAGTGTTTTAGGTTCCGTACTAGTAACTACTCTACCCGCGTCTATACCGGCCTTACCCGCTTCTAAAACGGCCTCTACGTTACTAGCTCCGTTGCCTAGGACTCCCTCTACTTCCTCGCGAAGTCTACGAGCTTCGCGGATAGCGCGCTCTAATGCCTCCCGTACTACTAAATCTCGGCTTCCCTAAGTAGCTACTATCTCTAATTGCGTATCCTCGGAGGGGTCGTATATCTTATATCGTAGAGGATAAGGCGCGTTATTAGAGTAGCTACGAAGGTAGGCGTAATTTAGGCGCTACCGCTATATATACTCGCTATCTATCTATACTACCTAGCTATCGTCTATACCTTTGAGATCAAATTCCCATTCGTTAAGATAGAAACGTCCTATAGCTACGATTCGATTAATAGCCTAGAAGACTTCGTAGCCGTAGTAGATATCGTTATCGTCTAGGAAAAGCTCTTTAGCTAGCGTATTATTCTAAGCCTATCTCGAAGTAAGTATTCTTACGACGCCTTTCTATACCGATTTTGTAAAGGCGAACATTAGGTTCGCTACGGCTATTACTACGGGCGTAGCGTTAATAAGGTACAAGAACGTAGCGTCGTTTAGTAGTAATAAGCGTACGTTTAGGAGTATTAAGCGCTTATTTACTATATAGCGGCGCTAAACGGGGTCGAATCGACCTATACCATAGCACGTCTAGAGGTTACCTACCTTATTTGGGTAGGTAGCGTAGTAGGTCGCGTCCTAGCCCTAGCTATCGTCGTCCTATTCGCTTTCATCGTCGTAGTATACTAGTAATTAGCCTCGGCTATAGGCCTCGTAAGCTTCCTAACCGTTACTAGTAAGTACCTAGCCCTATACCGAGCCGTTCCTTATAACCTCTCTAAGTAACCCATTTCCTACGTAGTCTCCTATCTAGACTACTACGTCTCGAGTAGGCGCTAGAAAGTTCTCGTATACGAAATCCCGAACCTAGGTTCTCGTAAACTCCGTTCTAATAGCCCGAGACGCGCAAGCTACAAGTATCTACTTCTCTCTCTCTTGTAGCCTATTAAGGCGCCGAATACCCGAGGTTAGTTTAGGATTACCGCCATTTACGCCTAGGTCGCCTTACGGCGTACTATTATCGTCGGAATCGTCGATATTAAATAATATTTACGCGACCGGCTACGCGCCTTATCGGTATCGATAATAGTAGTAGTTACGTAGCGCTATCGAATACGTAAGAGTAGCGAAAGGATACGAAGATAGGCGCTATTCTAGAATAGATTATATATTCGGCGGTAGTAGTCGACTACTTTCCTAAATAGGCTATATATCGATAGTACCGAGTAGGCCGAATCGCTAGAGTACCTGCGGGATCTACTAGGTAGCCGAAGATAGGAATTCTACGCTAAACCGCATAATATAGAATATATAGTAATAGGGTAGCTAGGTCGAATTAGTAGTTACGACTCGCTCGGAGTCGCATCGCTACGAGCTACATTACTACGGATACGAATAGATCTACGGCGCTAGACGTCCGATCGTTAGAGCTCGTCTAAAAAAGGCTAGCGGGCTCGAGTTCTTTAGACAATCTTTCGTACTCCCGATACTAGCTACTATTCCTCTACCGGATATGCCCGGTTATATACGTCGACTAGGTCTTAAGCTACTTCGAGATCGTCGAGATCGTACTACACGTTATTCGTATCGCTATACCCTAACTATTTAACTAGATATTAGGTTACCGGCTATCCGCGTCGAATAGTTATACGTCTACCTACTAGTCTCTCGATCTCGTACAAGTCTCCTTCGTCGGCGACGCCTAGCCCCTATTCTACTATAACTAGTAGAGGATCGTAGTTTGTTTAGCGCCCGTATAGATCTAGGCCCGAAGGGGCCTTCTCTAGGTATACGATCGAGATAACTAGATAGATTTTCATAACCGGTAGTAATTCAAGGCGATATACTAGCCGACCGATTCGCTCTAGTACCTTAAAGAATCCCTCGCGGCGATAGCTAAACTTACGCGTTTAGCCTTAGACCTTATAGCCGGACTAATCGTAGCCCGAATGTAGACGTAATATAACCCTATCGCCCGGTCGTAGTATTAACGGCTTGTGTTTTCCGTTATATCTATCTTTTATCTTAGCTACGGCCTATACGATCGCGTCGTAGACCTCCTTCTAGATCCGTTCCCACTCGGTAGCGCGATCGTGCGGGTAGTCCTCGAGATTAGCTACTAGGTCTAGATTCGTCTTAATTCCTATTACGATTTCATTTAGAGACTAGCCGGTCGTAGCGCTCCGTAAGTTGTTTAGCGTAGCTTACAATAGCGGCAAATACTACGTCTAATCGCCTTTAGGATACTCTAAGAGCTAGAACCGTAGTACTATCTCTACTATCTAGTTAGTCCTTTCCGATTAGCTATCGGTTTAGGGGTAGTATACTACTAATGTAAGTAATTTCGCACGTAGCCTCGAAAATATCCCTTTCATGAACCCTAATAGCTAGCGAGGATTACGATCCCTAATTAGGACTAACGGAAAGCTTATGTCTATTAGGTACAAGTAGTCGATCTAAGCGATTCCCTACTATAAAGCGTCCTAATCCTCGCGGCCCTACACGATAGCGACCTTCTTACTAAATTTATACGTAGACGTTAAGATAGCGTCTATGCCGGTCGGGCTAGGGGGTAGTACCGTTACGAGGTCGATCGTAGCGATATAGTAAATGCCGCTAGTTAGGGGAATCGGCTATAGTTCGCTATACGGAGTATATCGCTACGTTCTTAAGAGTAGGCATTTGTAGTAATGCTCGATGTATTTGCATAGTTTCCTACTTATGCTATAGATATAAAATAAGGCTTAGAGCCGATTATAGCTACGATAAAAGCCCTAGTAATATCGTTCGTCGTAGGCCTACTCGAATACCTCTTTAACTATAGACTATAGAATATATAAGCGTTTACGGCTAGCTATTAATTCGCGGTAGTAGAGTAGGTTATCGCGTTTAAAGAATTTGATACCTAGCGGATTATTAAACTCATTACCGGCGAACGGGTCTTTACCTTTATTATATAGTACTAGGTCCTTCGTAATAGCGGACATATCGATCCCCTCTAGATATATCCGTTCTAGAGCGTTTCGAGCCCGTGCCCTACGTACTAATCGCTATACTAGTGCCTATTACTCGTCGTACTCGTAAGCTAGAGCAAGGCGGCGCTTGAAATCTAGGTCTATTTCTACTAGTATTGCGTAGAACGACGCTACCGGCTCGCTATCGAGGTAGTACGAGAAGGGATCGAGATTCTCCGCTTCTAGGTTTTCCTTCGGCGCCTCTATATCCCCTAGTAGACGGCTTAGAGTATCCGGTACTAGATGGATACGGCTAGGCCTATAGATTATGTTAATACGGAATTGGGAGAGAAATATCGATACTCTTACTAATTTGAGATTCTACTTACCCGTATCGGTCGTCGTCGCTATCGAAACGGCGTTAGTAAGTCCTACCGCGGCGTAATAGTCTATAAAGATCGTCGTAGGATACGCGGACGCCTATATAAGGTAGCCGATCTTCTTTACTATCTAAACGATACCCGAGTACTCGAGTTTAGTTAGCTAATATCGCTTCTCCGCGTCGCTAAGACCGCGACTAAGGAACAATATCGGCTATATATAATAACGTAGGAATAATTAGGCTTTACCCGTATTATCTAGGATAGGGTCTAGGTTACCCTCGACGTAGTATACTATAGTACTATAACCGAATTCCCTTAATAAATCGACATCGGTATACAAACGCCGCGTATAATTAAAATAGTAGAGGAATTCGGGTATCCTAAACATCGATTGTAGGTAGTTAAAGGCTACTAATAGCTCCTCGCGCTACTATCGGTTCTCGCCCGGTTTCGCTATAGCTACGTACCGTCTCCTTACGTTCCCTAATACCGGCGCTCCCTTAAGTAATCGCGTCTTTTTAGCTTGTAATAGCGCCGCTATCTAGGCGTAGTAGGGGATGTGCTAGCGGAGCCAATTCGTTAGTCCGATATATTATTCCAATTTCTAGGCCGATTCCGGGAACTAGAGCGAAGTAATCGCTACTATCTTCTCGTTACTCGTAGCTAAGCCTAAACCGCTAACGTAT
Organism: Pseudocercospora musae; assembly: GCA_001578225.1. Lineage (NCBI taxonomy): Eukaryota > Fungi > Ascomycota > Dothideomycetes > Mycosphaerellales > Mycosphaerellaceae > Pseudocercospora > Pseudocercospora musae. The sequence goes on along the minus strand of LFZO01001297.1, from coordinate 2,723 downwards.
TGTCCTAATAGCGTCGTAGACGGGAACCCTAGGAAGGTTTTCTTCGGGCTAATACTAATTCGTACCGCGTTAAGCAAGTAGAAAACCGTATCTAAGTAGCGGAGATACTCCTCTAATATCTTCGAGAATACTACGATATCGTCGATATAGGCTCTCGCGAAATCCTAGTAATCGCGTAGAATGCGATCTAGCTTGCGCTATACAAACTAAACGCTATTTGAATAGCCTATAATAGCGACATTGAATTGCTCCTATTCCTAGTAGGTATTAATCGCTAGCTTATAGCGATCCTCCTTCTATACTCCCTACTAGTAAAAGAAGGTAAGATAGTCTATCGTACTAATAAAGTTATAGCCGACGAGGAGACTAAATAGATCTACCTAAAGGGGAATCTAGTAGCTATCGGGAATACTTACCCGGTTAAGGCCCCGGATGTCTACGACCGCTCGCGGTTTATCGATTAATCTCCCGTTACTATCGGGAACGGTCTTCTAGACTACGAATACTAGAAACCCGAAGGGAGTTAGCTCGGTCGTAAATTGTATCTTGCCCTAATCGTACAAATCCTCGCATATCTTATCGACTACTTCCTAGTCTCGCTTTCCTAGGTTAATTACCTTAGGCGGCGGAAGCTTATCGAGGTAGTTAGGTACTATAGGGATAGGCATGAATTCTAACTCCGGAATGTCTACGATCGTGCGGCGATTAGTAAAGAGTCGTAGATATTTTTCGACTACCGACGCGATTTCATTAGCTCGATCGGGCTCCCTATAGATCGTAACCCCTAAGGAGTGTTTTCGTTCTAGCTCTACTACCGTTATTAGAGCGTTAGGGTTAAGAGCCGCTAGACCGTAGTCGCCTACATCGACATGAAATACGCCCTTGAAGGAGCTATCTAGTAGGGTTCCTACCCGCTAGCTAGCCCTAATCCGTACGCTCTATATAGAATCGTTACGTACTTAGGTATAGGAGAAATTAGCATCGACTATCTAGTTGTATATAGATACTAATAGTAGCGAGCTAGCTAATAATCCTTATACGGATCCGTATAGTTATAGCATTACGCCTCCTTCGAGTATAAAATCGCGGCGCTATAGGAGATCCCTAGCGTACTAGATCGGCACTATCGTAACTATACGAGGTAGTAAGGTAACATCTTTAGCGACGCAAACCGGACGATTAAGGACTAGCTTGCCCTTCTTTCGCTTAACTACTACTTCGAAGCTAGCGTTACCCTAGCTAGATACGGTTACCTTCCGTATTAGTATATCGATTTTTATTCCCTCGATAGTAATCGAGTCTATTCTAAGTAGGATTTTAGCCCTTAGCTTTGGTACTAAGTAGACTTCCCGTACTATATAGCCTAGGACTACCTCGCTATTAGGTAGGACCGTCGGGACGAAGAATTCTAGGAGAATATATTCTAAGGTTACCTAGGCGCCGGCAATCCCTCCGATCTCGAGTAGCTTACGTAGTTGAAGTACCTCGATATTAGGGCGCTATCCAAGTACGAACGCTTTCTCGCTAATCGTTATAGTATAGCCGGTATCTAAGTAGATCTACTTAGTCGTACCTCTAGGCGTAAATCGAGACGGGAACGTTATATATTAGAAATTACGGAAAGCGTAGCTACGTTAGGTCGAAGGCGGGGCTATCGATCTCTAGATATCGGGGTAAGCTAGTAGCCTCTACTATACTAGGAGCGTAGGCGCCGTTTTCCCCCTATAGCCTTGTTTTAGGTACGCATATAGGAGGTTGCCTAAGGCGAAGCCTAGGTAGTAGATCTTGTAGGCGTGTCTAGATACGACGAATAGCCGAACGGCTACGGATATCTTAGTCTTCGGTAGCGACAATAGCCTAGGTTTTTAGGAGGCTATCGATAGTAGAGTTCCTACCCTACCGAAGTACGCTCTATAATCCGAATAATACAGATTAGTATAGTAACTATCCGAGCTAGCGTCGCCGAAATGTCCTTGTTCCTAATCGGGTTACGGCTAGTAATCTTCTAATGCCTTAGTACCCTAGTACTCCGGCTAGGTATTACCCCCGTTAGGCGACCCGGCGTAACGATCTAGTACCTATCCGGCTTAATGCTCCTTACTAAAGTAGGCTTGCTCGCGACGGTCGCCCTAGCGTAGCCTTAGGTTAGTATTGTTTACGCTATAGGGTTTATTCTCGATCTATTTTAGATCTCTTAGTAGGAAGATCCTCCTTTGCTACCCGCTTACGTTTAGTTCCTAGCGATTGTTCTACTAGTTATATCTATTAGTGTAAAAACGGGGGTTAGGGTAGTTACCTATCGCCTCGGCCCGATTAGAATTCTCCCTCTATCTACGGCTACCGTCGGCCGCTCGCGGTAGAAAATTACGACCGTTCCTAGTACGATTAGGTTACGTTCGGGCCTTACCTACTCCGTTTGCTATCTGTTCCTAGACGTAGAACTTCTTTTCATAGGCCGTAACGAATTCGTTAGTCGTTGTGTCTTCGTCTAGTTTAAACAAGGCTTCTTAGAAGCGCGGCTCTAGGCGGCGATATACTTAGAGTACTTAAAGCTCTTCGCTAAACCCTACGTCGCCCGCTAGTCGCATCGTAGTAACGATGTAGTCTATAATCGATCTACTAGCCCAAACATCCTTCTAGCTATAGGATTGCTAGTCGAGTATTCTTATCGCCCTAACTAGGGAGACCTTCTAGCGCTTAGCGAGCCGTTCTTCCTATCTTTT
>LFZO01001296.1:0-10072 GCA_001578225.1 Pseudocercospora musae | reverse complement strand
ATTAGAGACTAAAAGCAATGGAAAGGGAATACGACAAGCTAATCTAAAGTAAAGAAGACCTAAAGAGGATAGTAAGGTAGATCATTAAATAGGGATTCGTGCAACAATTTGCACTAGTAAGGGAAACTGAGGAGTAGATAAGAAGGAGGGAAGAAGAGGGGGAAAGAAGGGTAGGGTAGTAGGCAAGGTAGTTAGAGGGTAATAACCATAACACTAGTATACCCTAGAGGAAGGAAAGCAAAGAAACGAGGAAGGACAACACTTGTAAATAGGACAGGAGGGAGGTTTTTACTAACCAAGTTGGTTTCCTACCTAAAACAATACATAGAAACAGACCTACATAGGCCGAAAGGCACTACAATAGGCAAATGAAATATCTATCTATCTATCTATATATAGATAGAATAGCTAAGGAATAGAACGAGTTTCTTCTAGTAGATAACGAGAAGGTAGATAGATAGAGGTCTACTAGAGATATAACTATATTACTCCGTTTCTATTCTAGCTATATATCTATCGTCCTTTCGATATACTAGCTCTAGATAAGGAAAGGAGAGTCTCGAGAAGTCGAGGATTTAGCGACGATAGGAATAATAGCTTAATAGATCCTAACTACTTATAAGAGATCTCTATAGTTAAGGTAATACCTATATTAGTTAAGGATTATTATAATAGATAGTAGACGATAGCGAATAAACGTAGATACGTTCTAAGCCTATCTTACCGATAGGAGACTACTATAATATAGAAGGATATAGATAGAGGAAAAGGATAAGAGCTTAATATTTAATATATAAAGAAATTATCGTTAATCGGTATAGTCGAAATAGGAAACTTAAGAAAGTTATTATTACTCTATATTCCGGATTAATATTAGAGACTTTACGTTATTATCGATTATATAGATAAGGAAGGGATAGAGGATTTAAAGTTATCTCTACTTCCTATTTACTTCTATCTATTTAATATTAGAGACTTTATACTATTATCGATTATATAGAGGAGATTCCTACTAGGATAGAGAATAGAAAGTTATCTTCGCTTCCTATATATCCTACCTAGTCGACGTTAGAGACTTTGCGTTATTATCGATTATATAGATAACGAAGGGACGAAGGGTTTAATAGCTAATCTTCTAAAGGATAGGAGTTCTTCGACTACTAAGTAGAGAATATAAGGGAATAATAGTTCTAAGTATATTTTACTAATAGATAGTAGAGAGACGATAATTATATAGAAGGATATAGATATAATAAAAGGACGAGATTTCCTATATTCGATATATAAGATATAAGTAATAGAAAGAAGTTATTATTAATAGAAGTCGTTATCGATTAATATCTATTCTAAGCCGTTCGATAGACGAGACTTAGCTAGACTAGTTATCCCTATTTATCCTACTAGTTTATTATTAGAGACTTTATACTATTATCGATTATATAGATAAGATCCCTACTAGGATAGAGGATAGAAAGTTATCTTCGCTTCCTATATATTCTATCTATTCGATATTAGAGACTCTACGTTATTATCGATTATATAGATAGAAAAGGAATAGAGGATTTAATAGCTAATCTTCTAAAGAATAGGAATACTTCGACTACTAAGTAGAGAATAGAAGGGAAGGACTAGAGCGAGTACGTTTTACTAATAGATAGTATAGAGATAAGAATTATATAGGAGTATATAGATATAATAAAAGGACGATATATAAAAGAACGAGATTTCCTATATTTAATATATAAGACTCGAGCGATAGGAAGGAGTTATCGTTAAATAATACTTATCCTATCTATTTAATAGAAGTTATTATCGATCGATACGTATCCTATCTATTTAATAGAAGTCGTTATCGATCGACGCCTATCCTAATCCGTTTAATAGACGAGACTTTACTAGACTAGTTATCCCTATCTATCCTACTAGTTCGATATTAGAGACTTTATATTATCGTCGATTATATAGATAGGAAAGGGATAGAGGATTTAATAGCTAATCTTCTAAAGGATAGGGACTCTTCGATTACTAAGTAGAGAATATAAGGAACTAAATATTTACTCGTTCTAAGTACGTTTTACCGATAGATAGTAGCGAGACGATAACTATATAGAAGGATATAGATAAGAAGAAAGGACGAGATAATATAAAAGGATAAGATTTCCTATAACTAAAATATTCGATATACGAGACTTAATCGATAGGAAGATTAACGTCTATCCTAATCTATTTAATAGATAAAACGTAAGTTATCTTTACTTCCTATTTATCCTATCTATTCGATAGACGAAACTTTACTAGGGAAGTTATCCTCGCTTCCTATTTATCCTACCTATTCGATAGATAAGACTCTATTAGGAAAGTTATCTTCGCTTCCCGTTTATCCTATCTATTCGATATATAAGACTCTATCTAGGAAGTTATCCTTACTTTCTATCTATCCTATCTATTCGGTATTAGAGACTATATATTATTATCGATTATATAGATAAGAGGAATAGAGGATTAAACGTAGCTAATCCTCTAAAGGATAGGATCTATTTTTTTTTCGTTAAGCGCTAGGACGAGGAGGAATAAGGTTTAATTACCGATTAGATCGAGAGCTAGAGTTCTACTTTTAGATAGGAGATCTCTATATCTAGTAACTAGTTCGTACTATATAGATAAGGAGCGATACTACGAGTAGTAGGAGAGTATAGGATCTAGGATATAGTATAAGTAGTACTATAGATATAGGGATTCGAGAAGTATCCTAAAGAACTATATATCTTATATAGTAATTCCTAAGCAATCTTCCCTTATAACGAGGTAATATCGCTAGGTATATACGTTCTACGATACTAGATATCGATATTATAGATCGTAGGACCTAGCTAAATAGTACGTAGAGGTACTATCGGAATAGTACTAAGATCTAACGTAACTATCGTAATAGCGATACTAAGGAATAGACGTCTAGTCTCTTAGAAAGGAAGCGGATCTACTAGTATAGCTATCCTAAGTCTACTAGACCGAGTAGCGACTAAGGAAAGTTAGTAAACGAAGCTAGTCTAGCCCTAGCGATATAGCTCGTTATCTATATAGCGTAGGTAGCGTAGCGACTATCCTAAACGATTAGGTACGTAATAGAGGCGATCTAGGAAGACTAACTAGAACCTAAAGTAGTCTAGGGAGTACGCTAGATAGGAGAGCGATCTAGGCTAAATTCGCCTTATTAGGGCTATAATAGATACTAATCGTAATAGGAGTAGGCAAGCTCTTTATAGCTAACTCGTAGAACGACTAGGACGCGATAGGGAAAGGGAATATTAGTCTACTACTAAGTATCGAGGAATACGTTCTAGGGAAAAGCTCTAGCCCTCTCTATAAGGATCCTAGGCCTAACTATTCTAACGAGGCGCCTAGGCTATAGGATCGCTTAAGCCTCGATATAGTAGAAGGGAGAAGCTCGCTACTAGTCTCGCTATTAATAGAAGTAGATAGTAACGACGCGAGCTAGGAGAGATAGTATAATATACTATTAGACTATAAGTAGATCGTAGTCCTCTATAGCTCCCTAGTCCTAAGAATAGATAGATAGAAGAATAGTATAGTTAAGCGACTACCTATAGCTAGGACTCTAATAGAGGTAATACGTAGCTTACTCGATTTCTCTATAAATACTAGTATAATAATAGCGATCGAACGTAAGATTCCTATATATCTTTATCTAATCGATAGGAGGTAGGCTCGATATATATTAGCTCGGATCTCGAGTAGGCTATAGAGACTTCCCTATTTTAGTCTATATACTACTAACTTATTATATAGTATATATTAAGTAATAACTAATTACTAGGAAAACGGAAGGTAGGGAAAGACGATATAGGAGGAGGAACGTAAAGTAGTCTATAGACGCGATCTATCTCTAATATAGCCTTACTATAGATACTAATAGTCGAGTCGATATAATAGGATTACTAACGCGATAGCGAGGGCTTCCTATATCGCCTTAGTAAGCTTATTAGTATTCTAGATATACGTTAGATAGGCCTTCCTAGAAGCGTTATCTATAGCCTACTAGGTCTACGATACGAGCGATTAGACGAGCTCTAGTAATACTAGATAGAAATACGTTCCGAACTAGTAGAAGCTACTAGTAGACTATCTCTCCTTCGCCTTACTAAGGAGCTCGTAGAACTCGTTAGACTCTACTATTCCTTCCTTAGTAATAATCTTACGTATCCCCTTCTAGATAATAGATCCTCTCTATATAACTAGCTATATTCGCTTCTATAGCGGTAACTCGTTATCGTCCTCCTAGATAGTATATAGAAGCTTACGCTTCTAGGAAGGAAATAGCTCCTTTTCCTTCTCTATCTCTATCTCCTCCTCTATCTCTACCTCTACCTCCTTTTCTATCTCTATCTCCTCTATCTCTATCTCTATCTCCTCCTTCTCCTCTACCTTCTCCTCCTCTACCTTCTCCTCCTCTATCTTCTCTATATCCTTTCCCTTCTCTTCCTCCTCTTCCTCCTTTCCCTTCTTCCTTCTTCCCTCTAAATCTAATACTATAATAGGCTCTAATAGCTAGGATACGTTCCCTACCTTAATCCGCCTCTAAGGTCCCTTCTTCTAGTATAGTCCTAGTAGTAGTTAATAGATAGCGGCTAAGGCCTACGTACTCTCTAGCTTCCTTATCTTCGCTTTTATCTCTACCTTCCTCGCCTCTACCTCCCTTACCTTTACCTCTACCTCCCTTATCTTCGCTATCTATTATCGCTACTTTCGCTCCTCTACTTCTATCGCCTTATCCTACTTTACCTACTCCCTCTCTTCCTTCTCTAACTATCTCTAGTACTAAGGAGTAATACTAAGTATAGTAGAGTTATACGTTATCTACTTAAGGAGGTCCTATAGGATAAAGCTAGTTTCCTAGCTATCGAGGATTACGATAACGTCGAGAAGGATTAGGTATAGGATAGCTAGGACCTCCTTTAGGAAGAGCTACCTCTACTTAATAGGATCGCTATAGTAGTTAATCTAGAGATAGATATAGATATAGAACTACTCGAGTATATAGCTACGCTATATAAGTTACTTTAGGTACTTAAGGAGGTCCTAGGACTAGTATATAGGATCGTAGATTAGGCTAGTCCCTCTACTAGCTCCCTTCTAACTAACTACCTCGTAGCGCTTCGCTAGGAGGAGCTCTAGATTCTTCTTATAGAGAACCTTCTACTAATCCTTTTCCTAGCTATTAGTAATAGTATAGAGGTAGTTAGCGATTAAGGTCTAGTATCTCTTCCTATAATCGATAGTATTATAGACGTAGTTAGGAAAGATCTACTAAAACTCCTCCTTTGTATAGATAGTAGAGTCGAGGAGTCTAAGGAATAGGATAGCTTTAGGATCCTAGTAGATACTCTTAATAATCGACTAATACTCTAATAGGTAAGCCTCCTAGATACTAATTCTACGAGCCTCGTTAGCGAGATACTCCTAGAGGTTATAGAGTATCTATCGAGTAATAGCCTTAGTAGTAATTGCCTTAAGTATTATAGCTAGAGACTTAAGGACGCTAATAACTAACTACTAGATATTACTTCTAATCCTCCTTACCTTAGTATACTCCTTAACTAGAGGGCAATAGGTAGCTAGCCTACTAGTAAGGTTAATAGGGATATCTACTAAATTCCCTAGACTAGAGTTATAAGAAACGTACTATATCTCGAGGATAGTAAAGAGACTAGGCTCGATAGTAGGGAAAGCGATATAGATAGATATAAAGTAAACTACTATCGAGTCCGCTATAGTATCTACTATATCTACTATATCCGCTATATCTACTATATCTACTATATCCGCTATATCTACTATATCTACTATATCCGCTATATCTAACTAAGGATCTATAGAATAGTAAGCGAAGGGCTAAGGGTAAGCGAGGGAAACTATACCTCCTATACTAACTACTAGAGTACTAGCCTCGTCGGTTATAGCTACGCTCGCGTCTCCTTCTATATCTAGCTTAGTCTCTTCTCTATTATAGGGCGCTTTTTCGACTAAAGCTAAGATTATATCGATCGCTATTATATTATCCTCCTTCTAGATTACGCTAAGGAATACTATAGCTAGGAATAGCCTAGAATCTATATTAGGATTAACTAAGGCTAAACGCTACTACTACTACTTACTCTACTATACTATAGGTATTAAGGATACTAACGAAGTAGTAGGCTTATAGATAGGAAGGAGAGGAGTTATCTAGTATCCTATTAACTAGTAGGGTAGTATTCTTAAAGATAAGGACTACTAAGATATATAGTAAGTAAGGAGGGGAAAGCGATAGGATAGATTAGAGAAGGAAGATATCTATAGTAAGGCTAAAGAGAAAGGTATAGAGAAGAGGGAGGAGAGGGATAGCCTAGATATAGAGGAGTATATATACTAGGCTAGATTAGGGAGGAACTATATCGGTCCTAGAAGTAGGTCTACGAGATCTAACGCTAATTAGCCTACTTGCTTACTAATCCGGGAGTAATAAGGATACTCTTAGGGCCTTTATATAGACCTCGATACTAGTTAGCCTACTCGCTTAATTAGATTAAGGATAATATAGAAAGGGAAGTAGTAGCTCTCTAGGTACCTAAGCTTAGCTAGGGATAGAATAGGTAAACGAGGATCCTAGCTTAGATACGAGAGAGTATAGAGATAGAGGAGGTTTAGCTTTATAAAGCCTAGGGCTCGCGTTCGCTAGATTAGTCGATTAGCTTTATAGACGCTTTAGCTTAGCTAGGAATAGAATAGGGAGGTAAGCGAGCTAGAGGAAATATAGAGAGGTTCTTTTTTTTTCTATAAGCTAGGATACGAGGATAGCGACTATCGATAGGAGGAATACTACGATAGTATAGCGAGCTATAGCCTTATAGAGAGTTAGGATAGGAACGTAATAATAAGTTATTAGTTAGTACTACTAAGCGTTACTAGGTAATAACTTAGCTAAAGTAATCTAAATCCGATATCTACTAATAAGACCTTTAGGTAATATACGAAGATAGTAGTATCCTACTTAGCCTATAATGTCTATAGAATCTATAAGGCTAGTAAAGAAGGGATTATAGTCCCTTCCTTTTCCCTTCGATCTAGGTAGGCTATAATTTTCCTTTAGGATTTTATCGAACGTTAAATACTAGGATTAGTATAGTAATATTAGTCTCCTAATCTATCGACTCGATAATCTCTCTTCGAATCGATACTAGTATTTTTCCCCTCTAATAAGCCTCTAAGTAATACTAGTCTCGCTCTAATATAAGCGATTTAGTTATCTTACTAGTACTAAGAATTGCCCTATCCTCTCTACTAGTAAATAGAGGAACGGATAGAGAAATAGAGCGAAAGAGAGATAGAGCTACTCTAATATAATTAGTCTATCTTCCCTTTCCTTCCTTTCCTTCTCGATCCGAAGAGAATATAATTTTAATCTAGGTTTTCGTAGAATATAAAATATAAAGTAGATAACGAAGATATCGGTCTTCTAATCGATTAAGATAAGAAGCCTTCTTTAAACTAACGATAGTATTTTTCCCTTTCTAGGAGTCTCTAGATAATACTAGTCTCGCTTCGATATAAGCGGTTTAGTAAGATTACTAGTACTAAGATTTATCCTAATCCTAATCCTAGGGCCCTCGCGTATAGCGCTTATCTATAGATCCTCCTAACTAAGATATAATATCTTCTAGTCGCGCGATACTAGGATACTACCTATCTATCTAAACGCGTAGCGAGGCTCGTTACGGATCTCTATAACCTCCTAGCTAGTAGACGTCTCGACTATATAGCCTAGTATAGAGGATAATATCGTATTAGTAGCGATCCGAGCTAACGAGGCTACTATATTATAAGATATATCGACTATAGGACGTATCTATAGATTCTAGGGATAACGTTATAATAACTTATCTAATAGTAATACTAAGTACTACTATAGAATAACTTATTCCTTATACTAGGAAACCTTCGATATTATACGAATAGATAGGAAGTACTCGTAGTCTCTATATAAGGAATAATCTAGCCTCTAGTATATAGCCTCTCTCTTAGTAGCTATACGCTATACTACTAACCGCGCCCCTAGCCTTAGATCTTCCTAGCTACTAGATCCTCGACTATAGAGAGAGATAGGAAGATAAGGATCCGCTATCCTTTACCTCTATCGAACCCTACGCCCTATTTCGCGCTTCCGAGTTACTAGTTAATAGGATTTATAAAACTATATTTATATTACGTTCGTTTAGACTCTAAACGAAGTATAACTAAGGTACTCTCGATATATCCTATCTCCTTTTCGATACCGTTCTTCGCTATATTTCGCTTCTTCTAGATCGTCTCGTATCTATTAATAATCTTAACCTTGTTTACTAGTCGTAGCGTATCTAGTCTATCTTTTAATTCCTATTCGAGATAGTTATAGAGATACGTTTTATAGGCTTCGTAGAAGAGCGACTAGGTATACTATTATATATCGGTAGCGATTTACTCTAGGTAAGATAGCTAGCTACGTCCTTAACTACGAAGAGGAATAGTAAGGTAAGGGCCTACTATCCTTTACCTCTATCGAATCCGATCTCCTAATTAGAGATATTCTCGAGATATCCTCTCTCCTTTTCGATACTATTCTTTACTATATTTAGTATCTTCTAGACTATCTTAAATCTATTTATAATCTTAATTTTGTTTACTAGTCGTAGTATATCTAGTCTATCTTATAACGCTTATTCGAGATAGTTATAAAGGTACGTTTTATAGGCTATATAGAAGATCGACTAGATATACTATTACCTATTAGTAGCGATTTACTCGAGGTTAGATAGCTAGCCGCCCCCTCTACGTAAGATCCTATAGCTATTGTACCCTCTACTATAGATAGGGATAGTAAGGTAAGGATCTACTATCCTTTATAATCCTAAGCGATTCCTAATTAGAGATATTCTCGAGATATCCTCTCTCCTTTTCGATACTATTCTTCGCTATATTTAGTATCTTCTAGACTATCTCGTATCTATTAATTATCTTAACTTTATTTACTAGTCGTAGCGTATCTAGTCTATCTTATAACGCTTATTCGAGGTAGTTATAGAGATACGTTTTATAGGCTACGTAGAAGATTAACTAGATAGACTATTATATATTAGTAGCGATTTACTCGAGGTTAGATAGCCGGCCGCCCCCTCTACGTAAGATCCTATAGCTATCGTATCCTCTACTATAGAGAGGGATAGCGAGATAAGGACCTACTATCCTTTACCTTCGTTAGACCTAATCCCTAATTAGAGATATTCTCGAGATACCCTCTCTCCTTTTCGATACTATTCTTCGCTATGTTTAGTATCTTCTAGACCGTCTCGGATCTATTAATTATCTTAACTTTATTTACCGATCGTAGCGTATCTAGTCTATCTTATAATACTTATTTAAGGTAGTTATAGAGATACGTTTTATAGGCTACGTAGAAGATTAACTAGATAGACTATTATATATTAGTAGCGATTTACTCGAGGTTAGATAGCCGGCCGCCCCCTCTACGTAAGATCCTATAGCTATCGTATCCTCTACTATAGAGAGGGATAGCGAGATAAGGACCTACTATCCTTTACCTTCGTTAGACCTAATCCCTAATTAGAGATATTCTCGAGATACCCTCTCTCCTTTTCGATACTATTCTTCGCTATGTTTAGTATCTTCTAGACCGTCTCGGATCTATTAATTATCTTAACTTTATTTACCGATCGTAGCGTATCTAGTCTATCTTATAATACTTATTTAAGGTAGTTATAGAGATACGTTTTATAGGCTACGTAGAAGATTAACTAGATAGACTATTATATATTAGTAGCGATTTACTCGAGGTTAGATAGCTAGCCGGCCCCTCTACGTAAGATCCTATAGCCGTCGTATCCTCTACTATAGAGAGGGATAGCAAGGTAAGGACCTACTATTCTTTACCTCTATTAGACCCGACTCCCGATTAGAGATATTCTCGAGATATCCTCTCTCCTTTTCGATACTATTCTTCGCTATATTTAGTATCTTCTAG
>LFZO01001295.1:0-10097 GCA_001578225.1 Pseudocercospora musae | reverse complement strand
TCTATTCTTTTTGTATTTCTAGCTTCTTTTTGTCCTACTCCTAGGCTATAAATAGCTTAATTACCCCTTTCCCTTCGTTCCTAGCCCTAATAACCTCCTTAACTACAATTCTTTCTACAATCTCTTTCCCTAAGAGTCCTTAGATCTCCTCTTGCTCTTGTAGGTCTATAATGTAGACTCTAACTACTATCCTCGGGGGTTTTAGCGCCTCCTAACTAGCTACTACTACCTAGGTACGGTAGTTTAGGCTTGTCTCTTGTTATTTCTTTATAATCTTTACTACGACTATATTAGCTACCTTCGTAATCATGTAGCTTACCTAGTTATAGATTGCTTTTAGTCCTCTAAGGAGTTCTAAGATTATTATCTTATATACCCTCTTAGGGGTTTTCCTATCTTCTATCCTTAGTACCTCCTCTACCCTAGTACATAGTGCTTTCTATTCGTCCTCCCCCCCTTCCTAACTATTTTCCCTTCGTCTCTAATTGTTCGCTACTATTATTTTTGAAGAGTCTCCTAGAAGGATATAATAGATTATATAGCCTCTATAAAATCTAATAGAATCGGATTTCCTTCGATATATAGGATTTATTATTTTAGAGAGGTAGTATATAGTTTACTATCTAAGTAATATCTTAGAAAATTACTATTTTAGAAATACTAGCTAATATTACTAATCTATTACTATCCGAGTAATTGCTATACTAATATATACTATTTGAGTATTTATCTATTAAGTAGAAATACTAGCTAATATTACTAATCCGTTACTATCCGAGTAATTGCTATACTAATATATACTATTTAAGTATTTACCTAGTTTAAAATATAACCTCTAAGTAGGTTAGAACTAGCTAACTAAATTCTAGTCAACTAAGGCTTATTAGAATATTTACTAGTTAATTACCTATCTTAGGAGACTAGACTAGAAATTAGTAATCGTATATAGGTAGGAAGTTACGTATATGGCTAGTGTGTAGCTTAGTACGAATTACTAATTTCTAGTCTAGGCCGGTTCTATCGACTTAGATTATGTAAACTAAACTCTTACTATTTTAACTAAATGCAAGGCTATAGCCTTTGCTTAGGCATTAGATAGAAATAAAAATTGCTTAATAGATATATTAAGTAATTATCTAGTAACAAGACGTAGCCGATTTTGAAAAAAGGGCCTAGTTATTGCGTATTCTTATCGCGAAAATTTCCATTCGAATTCATGATTATGTAGGCTCTACAAAATCTAACAGAACCGGATCAGACCAGAAACAAAGACTGCGGTGTAGCTGTGCAGTCACGTGTTTCTAGTCTGAGTAGGAGATAGGTTAATTACCCCTACTCTAGTCCGAAGCAATATGCCATCTCGACATAGACCAACGGCTAACGAAGCATTTGACGCGCCCGAAGAAGTCTATGTACTTTTTATCTTGCCTGTCTTGTTTGTTAGAAAGATAAATAAGTGTAAACATCTACAAGATATTATCTAGCACTGCTCGCGTAGAGCTCATACCGATGAAGCCAATTCTTGCCGTCGAATCCTGCAAGGTGAGGCCTGGGTAAAGACATATCATGTACATTTCTGCTCGATCACTGCTTCAATAATACACGGAATTTTGCAGCCGATTTTACTAGGTACACACAAGACTTTCACGACATCGAGGCTGATCGCCAGTATCTGCGAGCAACGAGACGTCGAAACTGCTGTCAACACGATCGAACTTGGGTCAGTCTTTTAGAACAGCGTCAGTGGACCGATAAAGAGCTTGGGAGTCGGGACTTGCAAACAGCACGCTATCATATGACAAGCCGGTGGCTGGGAGGGCGTAATCAGCCGAAGAAGCTATTCGTTGAAGCGCTTGCAGTGTGCAGGAGCTGAGCCAGCATGCTGCACCCACGAATCCTGCAATCCGCATCGCAGATATTCATTGTAAGGAACATGCGCAGCACTTCCAATTGCGCCTCAGCTTTGAGATCAGCTTCTGCTTTCGCTGTGCTGGCCTTTTGCTCGCATTATCAGCTCCCGTTGGCAGGCTGGCGTTTCAGATACCTGTGCCCACTTGATCTGGCAAGCTGAGTACTGCTCTTGTCGGGTTCGCTTGGCCTTGTACTGCATAGAGACGTTGAGCTCGTCCAGAAATAGACCGGGGACTGATCCACTCAGTACGCAAGCCGTCCGAAGCGTACACAAGGCTGTCCTATGAGAACTGCGGTCGGTTTGTAGCCGCTATTGCCAGGCCACTTCAGGCGCGACCAAAATACTGACGAATGCCGCACCTCCTTGCTTCGCTGTCTGCGTCGCTCGGGGATATCGTGGCAGTGTTACATGGCAACTTCGGTCCAGCTCCATCCGCATATTATCAAATTGACCTTACCAGTATGTTCGCAGGCACTGCGAGACGTCTCGATGACTTCGAATGCCCGAGACAGGCCCTGGCACCAGCCCAGTTGGAGGACTACATACTCTAACGCATTGTCGCACAGTAAAAGCAGAGACACTGTGGACTTGAAGGATATCAGCTTGGGGCAAACGGACTGGAATGGCGACACCAACCCTTTACTTCGACAAGCAACATCTAATATCAAGGGCTGGCCTACCGCACCGAGAGCAGTCAAGACCACAGTTGTCTCTGTTCTGTCCGAGTCACTGATCGACGTTGCTCTTCTGGTCTTTTCGGTCCTGTTTCTAGGATTCGCACTGGCAGTCATCTCTTTCGATCAGAAAGAAACTGCACAGTGGCCTCGAGTAAAGACTTTGCTGTATAGAGCATCCAGAGTGGGGCCAAATGTGTTTCCCATCCTGTTCGCCTGCGTGATCGGTCGTGTGGCGCATACGACCCTTCTCTGGAGGCTAGAAAAAGGCGAACGTCTCGGTGTCCTGGATCTCTTGGCAGGAAGCACATCACTCACCAGCACGGTTACCTCTCAGCTGCGCTCAAGAGTGATCAGCATTTTGGGAATCGTTTTGGTCGCAGTATGGGCTCTGTCTCCCGTTGGAGGCCAGGCCTCAATCCGTCAACTCAGCTTTGGAAACGACTCGTCATCCTCAAATGCGACTTTCACCTACATGACACCAACCTCGAACGCGCTGGGCTACTATGGTGATCAAACATCGTATCCAATGCTTCACGTGCCGAACACACTCTTCCTTGCATCACTCATCGCAAGCCCAGACATGAAGCATTCGGCATTGGACCTCTGGGGCAACTTCAAAGTGCCTCTGCTGGAATCTTTCGAAAGTGCTGGTAAACCTGACGAGAACGGATGGTACAACACCAGCGGCTTTGACACAGAATATGCATCACTCGTCGGTGTGCCAATCACCAGCAATACCACTCTCTCTGGTGCCGATCATGTTTTCAAGGCCGAGACATCCTACCTTCACGTTGAATGTCCGAGTGTCAATGTGACTTCGTCAGAGCCTACTTCTGCCCTGAACGGCAGCACTTTCAGAGGTGCTGGTACTACCTTGTCTTTGAACTTCAATGCAACTTGTGGAGGTGTATCTGACTTCACGAATGGCTCTATTGCGGGCTTCGACACCTCATGCACGCCACCAAAGTTCGATGGCGTGGAGCCACCTTGCAACTTCACATACTACGACTGGTACAGCGAGGCAGCATCTTTCTGCGAGATCACGACCACTCATGTCGAAGTGGAGGTTTTTTGCCCTTCAGATTCATCTTGTGCAGCTCGAAGCATTCGTCGTTCTCGTCTCCTACATCCTCCAGCAATCCAAACAGTCTTGAATGCGCATATGGAAGGAGAGAATGGTCCCACAAATTTCAATTGGGGCCTGTTCTCCGCGGCTTTTGTCACTTCAAGCACGGGGAATTCCGGCTTTCCGACCGCAGTGCAATGCTACTTAATCGATCCTGACAGCCCTCTAGATGTGCTGGCAACACTCTTGAGCAAGAATACCCCACCCGATCTTCCTGTCCACAAGAAATCTTTTGAGATCCGCATGGGCCAATTGATCAATGCATACTGGACCAGCCTGACAGCATTTCAGGCGATCTCTCAAGCCAAAGCTACAGGAAATACAGACGTCACCTTGAACATGACTCAAGCTTTGCTCGAAGGTAACACTCACGACCTCTTCCTCGGCAACTCATCGACTGTCCTTGGCCAAGAGATCGCACACTTCGAAATCTTCGTCTGCCATCGTGGCTGGGCAATCACACTATGCGCAACATCATTAATTCTCATTGCAGCGTGCCTGGCTCAGCCCATGATCAGATGCTTTTTCAATAAGGCTCCCGATCTCTTGCTCAACGTCTCCAGCCTTGCAACAAGAGATAATCCACATATTGCTGTGCCTGGAGGCGGGACGGCGTTGAATGGATCGGAGCGAGCGAAGTTACTGCAAAAGTTGAAAGTCAGGCTTGGCGATGTTGAGCCTGGCAGCGATGTAGGGCATCTGGTGATTGCGAGTGTTGATGATAGCGAATCTGGAGCTGGCTCTGAGACGAGTTTGGGAAGAGTCCGGAGAGGGCGATTGTATAGATAAGGTCCCCGCAAAGCGTGAAACGTCCAACACCCAGTCTCCTACGTCAATCGTGTTTACAGTTTCGTCATGTATCCCACACAGGCTTTGGCCGCTAGGTCATTGAGTCGAGTGAAAGTGAACGCGCATGGCGTCGGGCAGATAGTCAGTACGTCCTGTCAGTGAATATTTACATAATTTGTCACGTCTCCCGCTTCAGGTTCAACTTCACACCTGCATTACAAGTCGGCCATCTCGTCATCTCAAGGGTACTGCCATCAGCAACAGAAGCATGGCTGCTCAGCATCAAGAGCGCGCACCTCTAAGCCATTCAGCAGCTAGCATCATCTGGGAGTGGCTTGAACACGACTGCACACCCAATACATTCCCACCTTGGATACTGCCAACCAGCCCGCCAACTCAGAGCGCCACGAAATATAACGACTAGCTTTTCTGGAGAATACCAACGACCCACGAGCCACTGGGAGTCGCGGACTCGTCAAAGTTGCAATAATTGGCCCATGACCGAAACAGCCAGGCCCTCTCGGCACCTGTCGACAGATCCGAGAAGAAGCTATTAGTATATACTACTCAGAGAACGACTTCATCCTTGAAATACTTGATTGCGACATTGGCTCCGCCTTGAGAGCTGATTCGAAACATCGGAGGACCTCAGGTTCGATTGCAGATTCATGTTTTGTCATCAAGGGAAATCCGAATTGGAACAACCCCAAGTGGATGCAAGTGAGGTTCGACAAGGGATTGCTTTGCGTGAAGCCTCCTCATTGGCTAGGCAACCCTGGGGACTCTTCTTTGAATTGATCGATTCCGAGAGCTGACCGACCGGCATGAGATGGCTTGGAGTCAAGTCGAGCCACTGATGGATATGGTTCATACGCTGATGGTGTCGCTCGACCCAGCCTGGGCATGCTTACATATGCTAGCCAAGATTGGGGCCGAGAACCAGCAGCGATCCACCAAGTCGAGACAAAACAGCGCGGCAGTGTTACCGACCTCGCCTATAAGGTCGGTGCCGCGGCGGCAGAAATGTACTATGGCGATTGCCACATTAGACACTTCAGGAGACGATGTGACCGCCAGCCTATTGAGGCGCGCTTGAGCAGTGTTGCCCAGAGATGCATGGCATTCTTCCGCTCCAACAGTCCACGTATTTCCAGAGTGCTACGTCAAGCAGTGACGGCAAAAGCGTCAGACAAGTGGCACGCGGGAGGGACCTTGGTTCCAAAATTCTCGAATGCCATTTGTACATATGAGAGTATCCCACTGGTCGTTTGGCTACGCTATATCCTCTATGCTTGCCACTTCGCCTGTCATGACGTCTCTTCCGCCCACCTACTTTGCACCCATCTATTGGTTCTTCTTCGTCTGCCAGACTGCGCACCACATCAGCACCCACACAAATCGTATTCTCGTCCCCAGACTTACCAGCAATGCCGAACGGCGCAGCAAATCCAACGACTGCAAAACTCATTAGGTTCCTACCCATTCCGACTCCCTCGCCTGCGCATCGACCTACACATGAAACTCCAGTATCTCACAGCGAAGAACCTAGTGAGTGGATTGAATGGAATATTGCTTCGTGGGCCTTCTGGGTAGTGGTATGGCGAGCTGAACCGAGGACGTGTCGTCGAGAAGTTGCGGCGAGCGGCCGCGAAGGCGTTGCGCTGTGCGATACGGCGAGCGAGCATCTTCGCCTCGGATGTCAGTATACGTGATGAGTCGGAGAGGTTCCCAAGGGCCGTTGTACTTTGACCGTGATCTTCAAAGGCGTTCAATATGTGCTGGTGATGTCGTTTGGTTGGAAAGATCGGAAGTGAAGCTGCGGGTTGCACGGGAAGATCCGGACGCTACGAGCCTGAGGCCAGAATCCTTGGCATTCTGGTCAGCTTCTTCAGCAGAAAGCTTACTGCTCACTTTCTTCGGTAACTTATGTGAACGAGAGTGGAATGATTCAATTCATTCAATTCATCGGCGAGGCCAGAAAAAGATGGTGCCCACGTAAATACCGGTAGTGCATCCCAAAGCTATATGCAAGACTACGCGTCTCTAGAACTACTTGCTGTCCACCTCGCCAAGCTGCAGCAAGTCCTACACTCAGATCATGAATCGGTACTGTATTCTTCCAGTCTTCTCTTCTACCGTACTCACCTTCTTGTTCAGCAACAGGCGTCTCATTGAAGTCAACGACCGACTCCTCGTCGGAATTATATTTCTCCATGGCGATCGTTCAACACCACAGTGTACCATACAAGGGACAAGACGTGACAAGCAATTGGCTTCCGGGCCGTCTTCTTGGCCTCTTTAGACATACATGCCATGCTACTCAGCTTCCAGTCTTGCGAGCAGACTGAGCGTTTCCGAAGCTGGGCGGAAAATCGTATCGAGTGAGCGGAAATGCTATGCACGCCAGAGGCCGACGTTTGCCGATCTGGTGCCGATTTTATGCTGCAGAGGATCCAGTAGCTCTCGAAATTGGTATAACACATCGTTGCAGAGCTCTTGCAAGGTCAATCTGCGGCTTGTCGCTGGCCTGTCGCTGATGTCCGATGCTGGGTGAAATGCGGATATCATATCCCTGAGCACGACATCGGCCTTGCCCCGGCATATGAGTTCATAAGCATATCATCGGCCACCAAGGTGCGCTGTTTGGGAGGGGCTTTGTCACTTCCGAGACGAAGTGTTTGTTGCTCTTCTATTCCTTCTCTTTCCTCATTGCTTCTGCAAAAGTCAATCCGCCTGCCTGTCCACACCGAACCGTCCAATATGCCTCTCGCTGGCTTCTTTCAACTCAACACTGGAGCCAAGATACCGGCCGTTGGCTTTGGCAGTGAGTTTCCAAGGCGTCCAGAGAGTGACGCTTCGCTGACCTGAATTCTTAGCATGGCAAGCTGCTCCTCACGAGGTCGAGAAAGCTGTTGAGGAAGCATTGAAACAGGGATACCGTCACATTGATGGTGCAGCAATCTACCGCAACGAGCATGAAGTTGGGCTCGGTATCAAGAAATCCGGAGTGAAGAGAGATGAGATCTTCTTGACGGGAAAGCTTTGGAATCGGGACCACAGACCAGAAGACATTGAGAAGGCCTTGGACAAGTCGCTCGAGGACTATGGCACAGATTACCTAGACCTGTACTTGATGCATTGGCCAGTGTAAGTACAATCGAATCGCTGAGTGAAAGCTTTTGCTGACGTTCATAGTGCCTTCCGCCCAGGTGACAAATGGTTCCCGCTGAAGGAAGACGGCGTTTTCGACATCGACACCGAGTACCAGACCGACGAGAAGATCGCCGAAACATGGAACACAATGACCAAGCTTGTGGCCACCGGCAAGGTCAAGGCAGTCGGTGTTTCCAACTTCGACATCAAGAGACTGGAGCACCTCCTCAAGCACACCAGCGTCGTACCTGCAGTCAACCAGATCGAAGCTCACCCTTACCTTCAGCAACCAGAGCTGACCAAGTACTGCAAAGACAAGGGCATCTTGGTTGAGGCATATTCTCCTTTGGGCAACAACCAAACTGGCGAACCACGAACAGTCGACGATGCAAAGGTCCACGAAGTCGCAAAGGCAATTGGCCTCGATCCTGGTGCAGTTCTGGCTGCCTGGGGTGTTCAGCGAGGCACTGTGGTGCTTCCAAAGTCTGTTACACCATCGAGGATCGCTGCGAATTTGAAGGTCAAGGAGCTTCCATCAGAGCATTACGAGGCTTTGAATGCGTTGGAGAGACATAAGAGATTCAACTTCCCTGCTCGATGGGGAGTCGACATCTTCCATGAGGTTGGTGACGAGTATGTGCAGAAGGTTGCGAAGGACGTCGCAGCCGAGAATAAGGAGAAGTTCAATATATAGATAAGAAGCATTGTAAATACAGACTAGAATCGAATAAGAACATGATAGAGACTGGTTCTTGCGTTCCTGCAAAAGATTTCTGGTGATCTCGTGGTCACGCGCCCTCAGCGAAGTGCAACAAGCGTGTCATTTGGGATTTTTGGAAGATTAGCTGAGCATTTCTCCTCTCCTCACCATGTCATGACGTTATCTTTGAATCGAGTTGTGACACACGCTCGGCGTGCGATGCTCGAGACCAGATTACACCTTGCCACATGCCGACCGCGATACGGAACACACAGTGGGTTTGTGCAATTCGCTGATTGCGCAAAGACTGGCTAGGTAGTGTAGAGGCTAAGAACGAGTTGTTGGGAAGCGATATCATATGCGAAGAAGTCTAGGCATATTATCCTCCTCTGGGCTGACACCGGTGGTATTCAAAGACGACCAGAGCGCCTGCTATGCTCCTTGCTCGTGTATCAAAAGCTAACGCTCCGTCAGATATAAGCTCCCAACACTCCGCATGTATGCCACGATCTTTCCAACAAGCTCTGCATCGATAACGCCAGCGTCTTCAAAAGCAGAGGACCACTTCCTCGCCGCATCTGTCTTGTATTCTGTTGATGGACGTGCAGCATCAGTGTCCTATTTGCCGGCGAAGAATTCAACAAGCTTGATTGGGGGAGTCTTCTCCGGATCTGGATCTTGTTGTAAATTGATGGTACAGACCGAGACATTCGTGAATTGCCTACTGAATTGCATAAACTATAGAAGGTAGCTAACTAGTCAACCTTTATATATCCTTGTTAGTAACCCTGAGTTAGTATGTAATAGACTAAATAAGTCTATAACAGTAGCCCTAAATTAGTACCCTTAAAAGCTACCTATTATTGTTCCTCCCCTATTACCTTAGTATACTAACTAATATACAATACTCCCCTTTAGTTAGTTAGTTAATACTATGAGTTTGCTAATTGCCCTTTACTTTAGTAGCTTTACATACTATATATGCTTTAGCTTATACCTTAATAAAGGTTACAAGCTCCTTTAGCTTAACTCTAGTTAGTTCCTAACCTTAGATTAGTATCCTTATTATCCTTAGATTAGTCATTTCTTTACTTCCTTTAGGCTCTTATAGCCTATTAGCCTACTTAACTAAGTTAGATTATTCCTATGCTTTCCTTTACTTCTTTAAGTAGTTATATATTTGCTAAATAGCTTAAATATAGACACTTTACATCCTTAATCTTAGTGCTTATAAGTCTTTTAACCTTTAAGGCTAAACTTAACTTTCTTCTTTCTATACTAACTCTAGCAATATCAAGCAATTTGCTTATTATCTAGACTAGGTTATATCTTTTCTAACTCTTTAAAAATTCCTATAAAGGTAAGCTAGATATTAGCTATTATAGGGATCCTTGCTAACCTTGATAGGATTTATTATAGCTACTACAAACATAACTAACGGTTAGCTCTAGGCTATAGTTAATGCTACTTTTGCCTCTAGACTTTATTTAAGCAAGGTTAACCTTAACTAGTATTAATAGATACTTAAGGCCTAGAACCGTAGTAATAGTATTAGTTAGCCTATAAAGCTATCTTCCTAGTAGATAGGTTTCTTTAACAATACTACTAGTAATCCAATTCCTTTGGTCTAGTATCCTAGATTTAATAGCTAGAGTTCTATTAATATAAGTAGCTATATTAACTACTTACCTAGCCTTTTAGCTAAAGCAAGTACTAGTATTGTATAGTAGACTCCTCCTT
>LFZO01001294.1:0-10117 GCA_001578225.1 Pseudocercospora musae | reverse complement strand
ATACCGCTATTAGAAGGCTCTATCTCGTTTAGTATACCGTATCTACCTTATAGCGACATTGCCGGTACGGGTACTCGGATACGCATAGATCTAGGTTTCTACCGCATTAAGGGAACCAAGGTTAAGGGATTCAATCTTACCGTTGCTTAGGTCGCGGAGGCTTACCGGTGCCTTACACCTATTACTCGCTAGGGCGGTACGATTCTATACGCGTTTCCTTACGCTATCTAACTTACTAGCCTTAGTCCTATATTAGACGCTCTTGTTAGTCGCATTCCATAGGCTAATCCTACTATTCGAGAGGAGCTTAATTAGATCTTCGGACTAGATTACAAGGGTCTTAGGAACTACATTAAGGCGTAGAACTAGCGCGCCTACGATGCGGTTCGCGAAGCTCTAGTAGTTTAAGCTAATCTCGAGCGCAAGATGTACGGCGATAAGAGCTACTATACCGTAGGCAACCTCTCCTACCGACAAGAGGACGACGAGGTACTAGGCGAGAGCTACGGCAAGTACGAGCTTCGCTAAGCTACATGCTATAAGCTTGGATCGGTATAGCAATCGGTAAGCTATCGGAAAAAAGGATACTAGGATTAATGGCCCCTAGGGGGGCGATTGGGAAGCTACCTTAGGTAGCGACTAAAAGGCATACCTGTTTGTTTTCGGTATACCTGTTTGATTCTTGCGTACATGTTCGCGGGGTTGTGTCTAGTTAGATACCTAGAAAGGGAGGGATATTGTCTAGCAACTAGGACATACTTGTCTGCCTAGTTAGATAGGGGCCTCGACTAGTACATATAGCCCTCTTCCTACTAGGGGGAGACATCATTAACCTTCGTTTAGTACACATTACTTGCTACGTTTCATGTACCTCTACTATAGAGCTCTAATTACTACTAACTACCTCTATAGCTACTACGCTAGTTAGTCCGCCTAGCATGGCTACCTATAGCCTAATAGGTTATGCTACCTATAGTTCCTTCCTATGCTACCTAGCCCTTGGGTTTGTGTAGGTTTGGGTTCTACTTATTAATAGGTTCCTAGTACGCTACTAATACTAGAGATCGTTCGTCGAGAACTACCTATCTCGCTAGGGACGGGAGTTTCCCTTCCGGCTTACTAAGAAGTACTTATCCTAAGGGCGTTTAAAGTATTATAACCTCGTTTACTAGCTAACTTAAAGATAAATAAGCTAGGTTACGTAGATAGGACTTCTTTAGAGAGACTTAGTAAGGAAGTCGAGATAGTATAATAATTAGAATAAAGGTATAATTCTAATTAGTAAGATCGTAATATAAGATCTAAAAGATAGGATTATTATAGTAGGAGATTACCTAAACTAGGAGAGGTCTAAACGAAGTAGCTAGATAGATAATTAAGAGGATCTCCTTAAGTAGTTCTCTCTTCTAAAGGAGGAGCTAGAGAAGAAGGAGGAGGAAGGTAGGAAGTAGGAATAGAAGCTTAGTAAGAGGAAGGAGCTATAGAGATCCTCTCTATATCCTATAGCCTAAATAGATATAAAAGGTAGGGATAGAATCCTATAAAGTAGGAAGGAGATAAAGGGCTTTATACTAGAGGCTAAAGGCTAAGGGCTTTTATCTTTAAAGATAGATAGGGATAGCTACTTGTCTAGTAGTTAGAATAGTATAGTAATACAAGAATTTACTACTACTATTATATTCCTCTAGCTAGCCTATCTACCTAACAAGGTAGTAAGTCTCTCTCTTCTATTATTTCTTCTTTATAATTTCTTCTATATACTACTTATCTATATCCTCTACGACTAGTATACTAACCTTATACTCCTCGCCCTTACGTCCTTTCTAAGGCTCGAGTAGGGATATATAGAAAACATTATAGATTCTCGTATTAGTAGATAGCGCTAAGTAATATACCTATACTTCTACTATATCGATAATACGAAATAGGCTAAGATACTTTTAGCTAAGCTTCTTCTTAGGTAGATCTAGTCTAATATTCTTAGATAATAATAGTACTAGGTTACTAATACTATACTTCTAAGCCTTATAGTTAGTATTATAGTACTTAGCGTAGTATTCTACTATAGTCTTCTAGTACTATATAAGCGTCTTATATACTTTTCGTAGTCTTTCTATAGCGTCGATTACTACTAGTATCCTTCCTTTAGATAGCTCGTCCTAAGCTATAGATAATTATATAGGAGTAATATCTAGATTATACCTATATAGTATTCGAAATAGGCTTATGTATAGCGTAAGATATATACTATTATTGTACGTAAACTCTACCTACGAGAGCTAGGATACCTAGTCTATCTAGTTATCTAAACAATAATATCTTAGGTACTACTCTAGTATCTAGTTAGTACGTTTAGTCTATCTATTAGTCTATAGATAGAACGCTATATTAAGCTTACGCTTTATATATATCTCGTAATAGAAGTTACTCTAAAACTAACTAGTAAATAGAGATCCTCTATTACTAACTATTCTAGCTAGGACTCTAAACCTTCTAACTATCTCTCTTTAAAAGATATCTACTAGCTCTACTATTGTATACTTCTTTATAGTAGGTACCAAGAGGCTCATTCTTTATATAGTAATCGACTATTACAAGTATTATAGTATAGACGTAGATACTAAGCTTGCTTAGTAGTGGATTAGTAATAAATTCTATCGTTAGCTCTTACTATAGCCTAGTAGGCATTAGTAGCGTAGCTAACTTACTATATAGGCGATAGTGCCTCGCCTTCGACCTCTAGTATATTATATAGATAGAAATATACTCTAAAATCTTCTAAGCTAATTCTAGCTAGATATATTTCCTACGTATTAGCTTAACTATCTTAGCTTAGCTAAAATATCCTATAAGGGGATTATCGTAGTATATACGTATTACCTATATTCTTAATATAAGCTCCTTAGGTATATAGATTACCTTACCTTAGAAAAGGATATCCTCTCTAATAGAATACTCCTCGAAGATACTAGCCTCTTTAGTAGCCTTATATAGCTCCTTTACTATAGGCTCTAGCTACTATAGGATATATATAAAACTAAGTAGTAGGTCTAGTACCTAGTAGTAGAATCTATTATCCTTAACTACTATAGCTATAACTTAGGCTAGATAGTATATAAAGCTACTATACTTTATATACATTATTACTACTCCTTATATAGAGATACATATTATAGAAATATACTTTATAATAGGCTCTACCTCTCTAGAAAGGTCTAACTAGACTAAGAGTTTAGCTTATAGTATTAGTAATAGATTACTTATTACCTATATTTCGCCTTTATAGTTACTTCTCCTCGAAGGAGTATTTATAGGATTTCTTTTACCTACTTAGTATTCGATAGTAAAATCGAATAGGGCTAGGAAGGTTACCTACCTTGCCTACCTATCTACTATCTACTTTATTATTATAAATCCCTTTAGGTTCGTATAATCGACGAGTATATATATTATATACTAAGAGCTATCGAAGTATAGTCTCTAGTACTTAAAGGACTCGACTACTACTAGTAGCTCCTAGTTATAGATCTCGTAGTTAGTCTCTATAGGTATTATCTTTCTCGACTAGAAAGCAATAGGATACTAGTTATTATCCTCTATCTACTACGAGAGGATACTAGCTAATACGAACGTAGATATATTAGTCTTAAGATATAGGGACTATATAGAGTTAAAGTACCTAAGTATTAATACTAAATAGAATATATCTTTTAGGCTCTTAAACGCTTACTTCTCGCTTATGCCCTACTAGATTAGATCTAGCTTTCGGCTATTCTTAGCTTCCTTAGATAGGACTATTAGAGATATAATAATCTAGGAGTAGTTAGGTATAAACCTAGAATAGAAATTGTAGAACTCTAGAAAGGACTAGACTTTAGTAAGGATAGACGAACGTAGCTACTTAGTAATTATATCTATCCTACTTCTATCTATCGATATATCTTTAGTACTAATAATGAATCCTAGGAACTCTACCTATTTCCTCTAGAATAAGTACTTCTTATAGTTAGTATATAAGCTAAACTACCTAAGCCTCTTAAGTACTATATATATATTACGTATATAGTACTCTTTATTCTTACTATATACTAGGGTATTATCTAGGTAGACTATATAGTAAATATTCCCTATAGCCTATAGCCCCTAGGGGAGTATAGTCCTAGATTTGCCCCCTAGGCCCTAGCTTTTACCCTAGGGGTACTAATACTACTTCTAAAGGCTAGGTATCTAATACAAACTACTCCTTATACTATATATAAGGTAGCCTATAAAGAATACCTAAGTATAGAGGCTAATATAGGAAATCCAATTTCTAGTAGTATATATTATATAACTAGATACTAAATAAGGGTAGGGATAGTTTATAGCTTAGTAGAGAGCTATAGTAGAAGTTAACTAGAAAATAGGAGGAATAATAAGGACCTATATTTAAAGGGGAGGAAGGAAAGGGAGGAAAGGGATAGGGATACTATCCTATTCCCTAAACTAGATAGCCCTTCTACCTAGTTTAAGAGCTACAAAGGAATAAGTTAATAAAGGATACTAAATAAGAGGAAGTAGACATAATCTAGTTAAGGTAATAGAGATATAGGGAACCTCTTAATATTTAAAAGACTAGTATAACTAAGGGTAGGGCTTAGTATCCCTAATAGTATAATAGAACATAGAGGTTTTTAACGCTATACAAAACCGGTAGGGGCTTTAAGGAAGTTAGGAAGGTAGAGTAAAGGGCTTTTTCCCTCCTAAGGAACAAACTAAGGATAGCTACTTGTCTAGACTTGGAATAGTATAGTAATATAAATACGACTACTACTATATAGTAAATATTGACTAGGCCTACTAAGGCTCGGTTAATATAACCCTAAAAGGTTATAGGTACGTTAGTAAGCCTAAATAGTATTACTAGGTACTCGAAGTATCTATAGTATATACGAAACGTAGTCTTCTACTCGTTACCTTACTTAATACGAATACGATAGTATACGTCGATAAGGTCTAAGGATATATACTATTCTATATCCTTAAGCCTATCTATTGCCTTACTAATAAGAGGTAGGAAGTAGCGATTCTTAATAGTAATCTTATTAAGATCTCTATAGTCGATATATAACTAAAGACTCCTATCTTTCTTTAGTATAAATAAGATAGGCATACCTACCTCGCTTACGCTAGGCCTAATTTACCTATTCTCTACTATCTTAATAAGGTATTCCTAAAGGACCTAGAGCTCTCGCTCTAACTAATAGTATAGGGAGCGATAGGGAGGCTTCCTTCTATCGACTAGTTACTAGATCGATCGAGTACTCTATATTAGTATATAGCTAGTATCGAGCCTCTAGTATTATAGTAAAGATATCTATAAAGTCCTTAGACTCCTCTAGTAGATTAGGGTTATTAGCTACTACGCTAGCGTTATATATACTTACTATATATATATATATATATATATCGTATCGCGTATTTCCTTAAAGAACTACTATAGCTTATTTACTATAATAGGTCTTACCTCGCTACTAGTACTATAGGTCTACGTATCTATTACGCTATCTACGACTATCTACTAGTCCCTTTACTAAGGCCTACCTAGTATAAGATCTAGGTTAGGTATTTCGAAGATATAAAAGATACTAGTTATTACGCGTTCCTAACCTAACGAGTCTATAATACGTAGGCTTAGTATATATACTCTATAATAGTATCTATATTCCCCTTAGAAACTATCGGTACTAGGTAGGGTAGTATTAGTAATCTACTAGGACTAGTATTAGAGAACAAACTCGCGTAAGATAATATTAATATCTACTATATTATCTAGTAGATACTCGACGTATACGTCTCTATCCTACGTTAATATTACGCTACGTATATGTTACGATAGTATATATACTATAGAGCTACTAGAATCGGCTATAGTACTTACTCTTAGCTCTTAACTAGTACTTTACCTTTTCTCTTATTAGCTACTCCGACCTTATATATAGCCTACGAGTCGCTATCCTTCTATAGATATTTATTAGGATAGTTAGTCTTAAAGTAATCCTTCTTCCTATACCTATAGTACTCTACTATAGCTAGGTCTCGACTAGGCCTCGAGTCTTTAGTCTATATAGGCTTATTACCTACTTTCTTATCGCGTCTATCCTACTCTTTACTACTACTATAGTTATTAAGATAGCGCTTCTTCTTTAAACTACTATAGTCCTCGTTATCTTACTCTCGTTTCTTACTAGATAGTCTATCTAGTATCTTAATATAAGCCGTAAGTTATACTAGTTCCTACCTTAGCTCTAGAATAGTATAGTACTTAATAATAGTACTACGTGTTGGAAATAGACTCTCTCTGTCTAGTTGTCTCTTGGTATTATCTAGGCTAGCTAGCCTAATTAGGCCTAGCTTAGGGGCAATTCTCCTTTATCTTTGTGTTTGTAGTCTTAGATAGACCTTCATCCTTTTTATCTACTACGAATTAGGTCCCTTGGTATGCCTACTCTCCTCCGCCTACGCAATAATGCTTAATAGGTTATAAGCCCGGGTAAGCCATTGTAAGCCTATAGGCTTAAAGGCAAAGGAAAACTAGAGGGAAGTAGCTACAAGTTTAGCACTTAGTCCATAATACTTAAGAGACCGAATAGCAATAGAGAGACCCTATAGTTTAGGGCTAAATACTTTGTAAGAAAGAGCTAGTAGGCAATAGCCTAATCTATAGCTATATAATCTAGGATAGAACTAGTTTAGGAGACTAGGGTAGGAGCCTACGGCAATGTAAGACAAAGATAGGCACATAAGAGATGAATTGTGCCTCTTATATTAGGTATAAAGGAAAATGTATACCTATATAAAGATAGGGAACAACCCTTCCTATTAGAGATATAAGACCTACGCATTAGACACTCTAATAGGCTATCTACTAAACAGATTGAAACTAGCGGAGTAACTCTCTACTAAGTAGGAGTAGCTTGACCTATAGCTATAATGTAGAAGAGGAAAGAATTTAGAAAGTAGATAGGCTATTAAGGGGAGTTCTAAGAAGAGGAATGGTTGTAATAGGGGCTAGGAAGACTTTAGGATCTTCTTAGTATACTAAACTACTATTAGCTAATAATACTTTAGAGACTAAGCTTATAAGCCCTAAGACAACTACTTAGAAGGCTAACTACCTTTCATGGGAACTAGTTAGAACTAGTTAAGGTGTCCTATATAAGATCAAAGTAGGACTAGTTAATGCTAGATAGCTTATGCCTAAATACTGTTTTAGAGAATGCTATAAGCCTCTAATGCATCTTGACTAGGCTATAGGAGTTATGACCCTACTATGTTTAAGGGAGATTGCTTATAGAGCCTATAGTAGAAGGGTACTAAAGTAGTATGCTTCTTTATTTACCCTTAACTAAGTAAATAACGCACTTCTCGACAACTGTCTATACCTTATATATAGATAGTAGTAGAGTGTATCTACTAGAGGATTCTAACTTAAGGAAAAAGGCCTAAGTAGCTACTAAAACACATCTTGTTTAGATTTCTTTTCTTAGCTTAGTAAAGCTATACACATTTATTTCTAGCTTAGTAATATATATGCTTAGTAAGCTAGCAAATTCCTTTCTAGCTAGCTTATGTTATAATAGATAACAATAACTAAGCTAGTATACTACAAGACATAGATACTCAAGACAAAACATCTAGATTACTAAAAAGACCTTGCCCTATCCTAACTAAGGACAACTTAGAGCAATGGTTTAGAAGGATGGAAATTTTCTTAAGAGGAGAAGACTTGTTTTACACTATTCTAGAGAATAGTAACTAACCTATTACTACTAAATCCCAATACAAGACTATCTAGTAGATATCCCTATGCTTAGGAGAAGATAATAAAGAGCTAGTTTTAGACATAACCTCTACAAAAGTAGTCTAGGAAGAGCTAAAGAAGAAGTATATAGACAATAAGGCATTAGGAAGAAAGATGTTAAAGCAATACTTTAACTATTAAATAATAGATAGGACAATTGATATAGCATAGTCGCACCTACTTGTATTAGGTAGAAGAATCAAGACTACTTAGCTAAAGCTAGCTATAGCTCTTAAACTAGAAGCTAGGATTTAAGTTCTTCTTTCTAGATTGCCTAACTAATAGTCATCTATTAGAGATGCTATCGATAGCTAACCATTACTATTACCTAATAGCATCCTTTCAATTCTTTAGGAGAAGGAGGTAGATATACTAAAGCTACCAAATACATACTAGGCATTCGTAGTAAGGGCTATAGCCTTAAGGGACTAGAAGAAACCCTAGAGGTTCACTACTTATAAGTAGGAGAGGGGTTTATACAAACTATGCAGTTAGGATAATTATATAATGATCTACTGTCTATACCTAGAGATGGCAAGACAAATGATTTAGGTAATTGCAAACAATAAGCTTATAGACAACAAGAAGTTGTTAGTAATAGTTGTACATAATGAGGAGGGCTCTAAAGAGGAAGTAGACTAATCTAACTAGACTAAGAGTTAAGGGGAGTGTTGGAAATAGACTCTCTCTATCTAGTTGTCTCTTAGTATTGTCTAGGCTAGCCAGCCTAATTGGGCCTAGCTTAGGGGCAATTCTCCTTTATCTTTGTATTTGTAGTCTTAGATAGACCTTTATCCTTTTCATCTACTACGAATTGGGTCCCTTGGTATGCCTACTCTCCTCCGCCTACGCAACAATGCTTGACACTACGTAGTATAGGCTATAACTTTGCAAGTAGGTAGCGTATATACTACGCCTTAGTATAGTTACTTAGCTAATCCTCTAGTACTACGAGTTCGAGGACAAAGTTCTAAACTATCTAGTTCTTATACTAACGTATAGCCTTATACTCGAGGATTACGTTAAGTATACAATTTATAGGATTCCCTATATAATTAATATAGAAATCCTAGAAGTCTTTATAGGTATAACTACCTAGGTCTTCGAGATTATAGTTATTATACTACTTCTTATATATATTACTTACGAGGTATATAACCCTATATAGTATCTTACTATAGTTAGTATAATACGTATTTCCTAATAAAGCAAAGATTAAGGCTAGTTTCCTTAAGAACCTCCTTGCCTCTTAAATAGTATTACTCCTAAAGGGTTTTAGCTCCTTTAGTCTAGACTTGCCTATCGTAATATCCGTAACCGCGTCTATTATACTTAGTATAGGCGCCTTACTATATCTATATAATAGTATAACACTAAGACTAAGCTAAGAGGATAGGATTCTATAGATACTCTTTATAGACCTATTCTTAGAATTACTAGTATCCTAGTTAGACTCTAGTAATACTAGGTAATTAGACTACTCGATACTTATACTATACCTAGTATCTACTAGTACTAAGCCTATATTGTACTATATCTATAGCCGAGTATTTTTATACTCTAGCTCCTAGGCTTAGACTTCTTATTTAAGTAGCTTCTACTTAGTTCTCGAGTATACAATTTACTCGTTTAGTATAGCCTACTACTTACTAATTAAAGCCTAGTATTCTTTATCCTCCTAGGAACAATTATCGTCTATAGATACTATAGTATTACTATCTAACGTAGTTAGCTCGCTTATACTTATTATATAATATTCTATAGGCTACTATAGGGATAGACTTATTAGAACTATTAGGGGCTAGGTATATAGTAATATGTAGAACATCTACCTAATCGATAGCTTAGTAGGTAGTAGAACTAACAAGTATCTCCTAAAAGAATTACGTAGTATACTAGGTAAAAAAGGCTATACGAGTTATATATATCTAGTATATAGATAGATAGATATTTCATTTGCCTGTTGTAGTGCCTTTCGGCCTATGTAGGTCTATTTCTATGTATTGTTTTGGGTAGGAAACTAACTTGGTTAGTAAAAACCTCCCTCCTGTCCTATTTACAAGTATTGTCCTTCCTCGTTTCTTTGCTTTCCTTCCTCTAGGGTATACTAGTATTATGGTTGTTACCCTCTAACTACCTTGCCTATTACCCTACCCTTCTTTCCCCCTCTTCTTCCCTCCTTCTTATCTACTCCTTAGTTTCCCTTACTAGTACAAATTGTTGCACGAATCCCTGTTTAATGATCTACCTTACTATCCTCTTTAGGTCTTCTTT
>LFZO01001293.1:0-10120 GCA_001578225.1 Pseudocercospora musae | reverse complement strand
TTAACCTTCTCGTAGACCGATATATAAGCTTAGTAGGCCTCTCGGGCCTTCTTTCCGTTAGTTAGGACGTCTAGGGCCTCCTAGCGCAATTGGTTAGCTACCTTAATAGTAGGCTTATACTCTATAGGAATCTAGACGCTAGTTAGCCCTATTCGAGCTATCTCGAGCCGAAACGACTTACTTAGAAATAGCCTAAGCTATAGGAGATATACTTTAGATAGTCGAAGTACTTAGTCTCGTTAGTAAGGTCTTCCTTATAGTTAGATAGGTTAATTTAGGGATATATAGCCTCGAGAAGGCTAATACGGCTTCTATCGGTATAGCCCTATACAATATTAGTATAGTTAAGGCATAGATTACTATTAAACTTTATATAGGTAGCTATCGGGCCGAAACGGTCTAAAAGGACTTAGGACAATATAAAGGCGACTAGCGATAACTAATAAGGGCGCTACTACTAGAAGAAAGGGGACTACTATACTAAGTTAGCCGGAACCGCCTCAAGAAGGGTCGAATATAGCTTACTCCCTCTAGCGCTAGGTATAGGAAGTAGTAGAGTAGTAGTATTAGAAAATATACCTAGAGGATATATATTATAAAAGGGACTAATTTAAATAGACTTAGATAGCTTAAATCCCTATAGCGGTACGGCGATAGCGTTATTGCTACCTAAGTAAGCTTTTCGAATAATAGTAAGGTTTACTTTATATATAATAATAGACTATAAGTAAAGTTTTCTATTTCTAGCCTCTAAGACGTAGGCCTATAGAGGAGGGGGCAATGTTACGATTACGGCCTAGTTGGCCTATTTACGGGCCTAGTTAGCCTATCTAGAGTCGAAATAGGCTAAGAAGGGCTAGGGTAGCCTATCTTAGCCTATAGGTATATATCTTCTCTCTAGATATCTCTCTTCCTTTTCTTCTTTAGTAATTCGAGTAGTTCTAATCGAGTACTATATACTACGTAGCCTATACCTCTTTTATAAGATATCTCTAGAATACTCTATAGATATTTAGTAGAAGTCTAAATAGTAGAAAAGAGTATTTTAATATAATATACTACTTTCTACTTAAATTTAATTACTAGATATTCTAGTAATATCTTATAACTTTAGTATTAATTACTACTATAGAGAGTTACTTTTCTACTATCTTACTTACTAGACTTCTCGCTAGATAGCTTTAGGCTTCTTAGTAATATCTATTTTTAGCTATTTTAATAGTATTAACTATAGAGCTAAGTTCTGTCTACTAGAACTCCTAGATACTCTCTTAGACTGCCTTCGGCAAAGCCCCCGAAGAGGAATAGCGTACTAAAGCAGTCTGTGTACCTGAGACTATACCATTTGAGCATTTACCCGGATTTTGCACTGCGGCCACCAAACGCTCTCCTTCCGCCGACCTCCTTTGCTTCGCTATGAGCAGATGAAGCGCACAGGGGAGAATCGCCGCAGCCTTTGCCCGCACAGGCGGTCTTGGCTCCTTGCAGATTCGTATGCTACTGTAGCAAGGCCCGCTGTTGAGATGGGGGAGACAGCGGCAGAGCGGAAAGGTCATCGGGCATTGCATCGGAGCATCCATCGTGATATGGGCTCAATCTCGTCGGGCTGACATTGCGAAACGTGATGTAGGCTTGTGATAATGCACGAAGATTGGTAGAGAGGGGCAATTACGTCTCGCTGCAGACACTTACTCAACCAGGAGCAAAGCGGAAGTGCCCAATTAGGGACTACCGCCACTGGATGTATTCATCTTGCTCTTCTCTGATCCATTACACTGCCAACCGGACTTCACTTGAGATGGCTACTGTGGTCGAGGAAATTCCCAGCTATGAGCTCGCGACGTTCCATGGGCCGACATCGAAGATACCCGCCAAGGCAATCGTTCCAGAGAATTCTCCTCCCGACGACAATGCTCAACCATCAGGGCATGAGACACCGACGCCAAGCACAACGACGACTGTCCAGCCTCTGATCACCAAGCCGCGCTTCGTGGCCATTTTCCTCGCCTTCTTCATCCAAGGTGTGAACGACTCAGTCACCGGAGCACTTCTACCTTACATCCAAGCAAGGTACCACATCCAGTATGCCATAGCTTCGTTGGTCTTCGTTGGAAACGCAGTTGGCTTCATTGCAGCTGTCCCATTCATTCAGCTGCTGGACCGAAACTTGGGCAGAGTCAAGACCTTGCTCCTGGCTGTGTGCTGCAACATCGTTGCTTACTCAATCATCATAGCTCAGCCGCCATTTGCAGTTGTTGCAATCTGCTTTGGCATCCTTGGTATAATGCCAATCGCTGTTGGCTCATATCCAGGCTGACGGCTGGGCAGGCTTTGGCTTCTCGACCATTCTGGCGCTGGACAACTCCCTGGTTGCCAACTCGCGCAATGGCACAGTCCTGCTTGGCATCACACAGGGCGGCTACGGCATAGGAGGCACCGTAGCTCCACTCATGGGTACAGCTATGGCCTCCAATGGCGTGAGATGGTCATTCTTCTATTTGATTTCTTTGGGCCTGTCCATCACTAACGCCGCCCTTTTTGCATGGTCGTTCCACAATTTCGTCCCAACGCTACGTAGCACGAATCTACCAGCCGGGAATGTTTTGCGCCCAACAGCACGATCGCCAGTACTGCAAGCCATGCGAGACCGATCAGTGTTGTTTGGTTCAGTCTTCGTTTTCGCCTATCAAGGAGCAGAGGTCACTATATCGGGATGGATAGTGTCGTTTCTAATTGACTACAGGCATGGTGAGCCCTCCAAGGTCGGCTATGTCTCCGCTGGCTTCTGGGCTGGGATAACAGCGGGGAGATTCCTGCTTTGTCCAGTTATCGAAAAGCTAGGAGATCGAAGGTGTATCTTTGGCCTCATCATTATCTGGGCTGGCTTCCATCTGATCGTATGGTTCGCGCACGATATTGTCGGTGATGCTGTGGCTGTGGCAATCATAGGAGGTTTGGGATATGCTATCATTAACTCGTCAGACTTGACTAACGAGTCATAGTGTTGTCTGGACCTATAGCTCCGTGTGCAACAGGCGTAATGTCCAAGCTGCTGGACCCTTCGATACAAGTCACTGGAGTCGGGATGGCATGGTAAGCTGCGGATCGGTATTTTGCGAAAGCATATTTCATGTCTAATACTGTCTCGCAGGAGCATTGGAAGTGGCGGAGCTGCTGTTGCTCCATTCTTGACGGGACTTCTCGCACAGGTCTATGGCGCTGTCGTCCTCAACCCGACCTGCATCGTCCTCTGTGTTGTGATGAATGTTGCATGGTTAGCACTGCCTGGACGCACCTGGAAGAAGGACTGAGCTGCTAAACTTCGTTCTCGAGTGCTGTCTTCGCATTCACGCAGGTGCGTTCACGGTCACCCAGCTTCTGTCAAAGAAACAC
Source organism: Pseudocercospora musae (assembly GCA_001578225.1). NCBI lineage: Eukaryota > Fungi > Ascomycota > Dothideomycetes > Mycosphaerellales > Mycosphaerellaceae > Pseudocercospora > Pseudocercospora musae. The sequence goes on along the minus strand of LFZO01001293.1, from coordinate 6,727 downwards.
GACCATTTAACCGGTTCAGAACAAGTGGAGCTCACATCAGAACCCCGATTAGCACGATAGACTGGCAACAATTGGACAGCGTGGATCTCAGTCTCGCAGGGTCTAGCATTCACCTCGCAATAAAATATCTTGGCCATGATTTTGTCTTTGTATCGGATCGGCACGTCTTCTCGCAGATGACGATAATGCTCTGTAAGGGTCTCGAAAAATTCCAAGTCACTCGCAAGGTTGATGTCCTTTGCTCGGCTTAGAGGACGCAAATTCAATTTTTGAAGGACATCATGGACTTACAATGACATAATCGAATATGAATGTCGAAATGGCCCATTTACCCTTCAAGAATACTGCATAGCCCTGCAGCCAGAGGAACAGAAAGGCCCAGCCGAATGGCGAATAGTCCTATCAAAAATCTGCCAACACTGCCTGGGATAAAGGAATCCTTGTCGGCCCGCGCGATGTCCTTGCAGCCGGGTGGTTGCCATGTACGGAAGGTTCGTATAGTCTTGCACTACTAGTAACAATTGAGTGACTGTCCTCAGTATGCCCTCTCTTCTCGCTACTATCGACGCGTGTGAGCCGCTTGATAAGATCCTCGATACCATCGCGCAAGACGGAGGTCTTATTGTTGCAGACTTGCTGTCACAACAGCTGTTGGAACAATGCATGACAACCAGTATGCCGAGAAGCCTCGATCAAGTCCGTTGTGCCTGACCGCGTGCCATTAGTCGAGCCACACTTTGCCAGCCGCCAGCTGTACAATGACCAGACAAATCATAAAGAGCTCGGCCAAGGCTTCTACCCAGAGGGCTCACTGCGGGTCTACGTCAGTATTACGGCACCATAGATGATATGACCCATATTCTGCTCGCTCGCATGCCCGAACAGCTCGTTGAGATCATGCGATCGCCAGTCTGGCAAGGTACTATGGCGAGATTCTTGAAGTTCGTCTGTCAACTTTGTAGCCAGAGGCTGTAGTTAGATCATGACACTAAGAATCTGCCCACTCACAGTGACGAGTACGCGAGCTACACAGGCGAAAAGCTGATAAGCCAGAATAGGGGCTACATGTTCCTCCACGGCTGCTCTCAGATCGGTGCCACGAGCAAAACCTCAGCCGCTGCACAGAGTAGGCAATCAAGGTTTGAAGCTAGCCGAAGATCGCATTATTCCTGACAATGTCGAGACAGGGTCAGATCGCGTACCAGACACGGCCAGACACCAGGACCCGATCGACTATCTTCACAGAGATCATATGGCCTTCGGAAAGTTTGGGGCAAGTCACACCAAAAGTTGGACCCTGAGATCTATTGGACGTAAGTCCCAACTGGCAAGATGTTGGAAGCAGCACATCTAAGCAGAACATGTAATCGTGGGAAGAGCTTCGTGAGCACGCCAGGTAGAGTGTGATCCGCGAATCTTCTGTGCCCGTCCAACTTCCATAATGTTGATCCAATATGCCGTTGAAGTCTGGAAATCGCTCTGCGTGTTGCTTAGAGGCTAGAGTGTGTCCCAACAGCTCACAACTTCCGCCTCTCATTTGGTGCCTGTTCCTTCGCTGTTGCAACGCGATGGCCCACTAGGTCTGCTGCTTCTGCTCTTTCCGTGATGCTGCCCACTGGCAGTCTCAGAGAGGTATCTCGAAGACGGCTCGTCTTGCTGGTCGTGAGGTCGACTTCGCCTTGACATATGCTCTCTGCGGCGAGAACGAAAGCGTCGACCGGATCGGTAGTTCAGAAGGTTGGGCGTGTGCATCCAGAATCTGGCGGCACGCGGAGTATAGCCACGATTGCTCCCTGAGAACAAGTTGATGCGAGACGAGGTCACGAAACACATCAATGAGCACTTCAACATCAACCCATGCCACTTGACATATGGAGGGGGCCCTGCTGGAACTACAGCTCTACGTGGCCATATCGCATCATTCGCATGTTGCGTGAATGAGGTCTTTCACCCGTCTTCACCAGTCAAAGCAAATCACATAGCCATATGCAATGGTGCCGGCCCAGCCGTAAACAACTTCTGCTTTTGTGTCGGAGAGCCAGGCGACGGGATCCTTCTCAGCAAGCCACTTTACACCCGCTTCTTCGGCGACATTGAACATGGCTCCAAGCTCAAGCTTGTTCAGGTACCAACGGAAGGCGTGGATCCGTCGCACCGTACGAGAAGACACTTCACGACGCCGAAGCATTAGGTACCAAGATTCGCGCAATCCTTCTTGCCAATCCTCACAACCCACTTGGACGACCATACAGCCAGGAAGCACTCGCAGCATTTTGCAGAACATTGATTTGCTGTCCGATGAGGTGTATGCCCAGTCCTGGTTGCCAAGCAAAGACTGCCCGGAGCCGGAGCCTTTTGTCAGTATTCTCAATTTCGATTTGAAGAAGTATATCAATCCAGCATTGATTCAAGTAATCTATGCAATGAGCAAGGACTTGTGTGCTAACGGCATTCGCGTGGGCTGCATCATCTCTCCTTTCAATGACGAGCTTCTTGCAGCCTTCAAGTCCATCTCGGGCTTTACTAGAGCTGGTCAGCTCGCTGAGCAAGTATGGCTCAATCTTCTCGAAGATCGATCTTCCTTGGACTGGTATTATCCCGAGATGAGACGGCGCCTGGCAGCTTCTTATGATTATGTCATTGAGAGACTTGAGGAGCAGGCTATCTCATACAGTCCTGCTTCCACCGGCGTGTGCATCTGGATCGATCTGGGTGAGTACTTGGAGCGAGACACACAAGAAGCGGAGCTGGCTCTAGACTGGAGGCTTGCAAAAGCCAAGGAATGGATTGCAATGGGAGCAACATTTGGATCTGAGAAGCATGGTAACTATCGTATCACCTTTGCAACTCCGCGCGCAGATCTCGAGCTGGGGCTTAATCGGCTATTCGGCATTCTACGTGACATACGCGAGTAAAGGAAGCTATTGTACTGCAGCAACGGGCATGCCTAGACAGAACCACCCTCTCGGAATGGCTGAATCTACATAGTATTAATTTTGCTGCGTACTCCGGACCTGAGATTGACCCTTACATTCTCTCTGCAGGAGCTTCTGCTAGATACGAAGTTGTTGGAGCTTCCTGTACCTCGATAGTAGCCTTGAGCTCTGCTGGCGGAGATGTTGGATTCTTCCAATCCTGATTGTAACCCGAAGCCGGACTGGTATGCAGGCCTGGCGCATTTGTCTGCTGTGCCTGTGCCTGTGCCTGCGCATATGCCCTTTTCTGCTTCTTTAAAGCCAAAGCCAGCCAGACTATAGATGCCAGAGCTATCAAGAAGGAATATGACAGGTTCAAGATGCTTGTCTTTCAGCCTTGTGGTCGGTACAATTTCCTTGGCTGATACTACTGTAACATGGGTTTGTTCGGGTCATGCCAGGCGAGTAGAGGTATGTGGCTGATGTACTTGAACAGCAAAAGATTGTTCAATCCTATCACGAAGAGTGGTAAATGTTGTCGAGGCTTCATAGCTCGCGGTACCTGGAGTTGGCGACAACTCCTCCGCGGCTTGGCATTTTGCTTCGCGATGACCATCCGGCTGCAAGTGCTAGTATAGCTTTGCTTATATAGCTTTGCTGGTATAGCTTTGCCTGCTAGGTGCGCTGTGTGGCTTGCTTTTCTGATATATCACCTTCGTGGAGTTCGGCTTTCCGCTTGCTCTTTTCTTTTCTTACCATGAGCTTCTTCGTTCGTTCTGCTTTCTCCATCCAGAAGCGCTGTTACATTGCCCAGCGTCGTAATCGACGGCTTGCGAGAATTAGTTCTAAAGCCATCCAGCTTACCACGAAAAGATTTGTTTCTGACACAATGGCGGCCGTGGCCATATCTAATCCAGCTAGGCCAGCTCCCTCACCAGAAGATGCGAGCCTGAAGAAACATCACAGGAAGAATGAGAAGGGCTTTGTCAATCCTTGGGACTCATTTCAGGAACGAGGCTTTTGGCAGATTATGAAATGGGTGTGGTTGGGAAAGTTGCTAGGAGAACGACGCGATCCCGATACAAGCCCTCCGACTGTTCCAGTACACAAGCCGGTCTTCCTGCCTAGCAGAAAGACAGACCACCTCCGTGCGACTTGGTTGGGCCACGCTTGCTTCTACGTGGAATTCCCGGGAGGCCTACGAGTCCTCTTCGACCCAGTCTTCACGCAACGATGCTCGCCGCTCACCTTTGCAGGCCCTGCACGATATACCGAAATGCCTTGCGAGATCGTAGACCTTCCCTGTATCGATGCGGTGGTGATATCCCACAACCATTACGATCATCTTTCCCATCCGACGCTAGTGAAGATCGCCGAGAAGCACAAGAGCGCGCACTTCTTCGTACCACTTGGCAACAAGCCTTGGTTCGATGAGAATGCATTCAAGAACGTCACCGAGCTCGATTGGTGGGAGGAGAAGGAGCTCAAGATCACTCCGGCCGCGGGCAGCGAATCGAGGGAGGGGATCTCGGCTGTGATATCCTGCCTTCCGTGCCAGCACACATCAGCAAGAACGCCCTTCGACAAGAACCACACCCTCTGGGCTTCATGGTCGGTTGCATCTGGAGGCAGGAAGATATGGTTCGGGGGCGACACAGGATACCGTGCGGTAGACAAGCGGCCTGGAAAAGAGTTTGACTACGATGAGAAGTATCAGTATGCGCACTGCCCTGCTTTCAAGCAGATTGGGGAGCTGAGAGGCCCTTTCGATCTTGGACTGATACCAATCGGAGCGTATGATCCGCGTTGGCTCATGTCGCCCGTCCATGCCAATCCATACGATTCGGTCAACATCTTCAGCGATACGAAATGCCAGCGCGCCTTGGGCATACATTGGGGAACTTGGGTGTTGACCGAGGAGGAAGTGCTTGAGCCTCCGCGAATGCTGAAGCAGGCACTTCGCTGGAAGGGCATTGCTGAGCACGGGGTCTTCGAAGTCTGCGATATTGGCGAGTCGCGAGAGTATTGAATCACGGATGATCAATTGTTTGACCACGACTGAAAATAACGATACCCGCGACTCGATATCATCACAAGACAGAAAGGACGTTCAGGAATTGCTCGAGGGCGTCACAAGTGCGATTGAAGATGCTCGCGCAGAAGGCGACTTCAATGAGGTCGCCATGGACGAGCCCGAGTTGGCTGCGGGCTTTGCCACGGAGACTCAAGAGTTGATGCTCGCTCGACGTCGCATACGGCAACGGATCAATGCCGCCTATGAAAGTTCCGATGTCGATGAGGCCACGATCTCGACATTCTCTCATGCAGAGTCAGTCAATGCTCTGGTCGCAGAGGTAAGCACTATGGACGTCGTCAGGTGCTGAGAATATGATACTAAACGGTCTTCCCATATCGGTGACAACGTGCGCCAACTGGTCAGCTTCTTCCCAGAGTCTCTGACCGCACAAGCTCGAATGGCTTCCGAAGACCTTACTGCGATGGCGCCAACAGGCGATCCGAGCAAGTGTAAACTACTCTCGAGCCTTGCGAACGCTTGCGCTGGCACAGAGCCAATGCTCGAACAAGCAATCGCGAAGGAGCCTAGCTCGCAGCACACGTATATCAACAACAGGACGGAAGGCAACGCGAAGGCCACTTTTGGCGACCTCATCCCGGAGGGATCCACCAAGAACGTGTCTGCAGCAGGACACCTCTATAATGACAACGTGACAACAGACAACGCTCAGACTCATTACGGAGATGTCTATGGCAAGTCGCCATTTGCCTAGATCAAGCGACTAGGCGTCAGTTGAGGCAGCTGCAGTTGAGGCAGCTGTACTGGCCGGGTACGACATATACTTGGCGGGGCCTGGGAACATGCGCGAAAGAACGTAAAGAAGTTCTGCTAAGCTGTCTGACCTAGGTAACAAACGACGAAAACCTCTACTCAAACACCATGCCTCCCACAACCGCTTATCACCTCCTCACTTAGTCTAAGGATTGCACTGCAAACTCCTTTCATCAAATTTCCGAATGACATTTCCATTTGACTCTCTCCACAGGACACGATTTTGTTGAACATACCGACTTGGTTGCATTGATTTTCAGTGAGGCCATTGCAGCCCGATGAGCTGATGACAGTGGTGAAGAAGTGGCCTTGTTGGTTGCAAGAAGTGGTGTCCAAGTTGACTGTGTAGGAGAAGAACAGTCCGATACTGACTAGTATTGTCTAGCAACTGGGACACACCTGTCTGCCTAGTTAGACAGGGGCCTCGACTAGTACATATAGCCCTCTTCCCACTAGGGGGAGACATCATCAACCTTCGTTCAGTATACATTACTAGTTACGTTTCATGTACCTCTACTATAGGGCTCTAATTACTACTAACTACCTCTATAGCTACTACGCTAGCTAGTCCGCCTAGTATAGCTTCCTATAGCCCGATAGGTCATGCTACCTATAGTCCCTTCCTATACTACCTAGTCCTTAGGTTTGTATAGGTTTGGGTTCTACTCATTAATAGAGCCGAAGGTAGGGCTATCTCTTCTCGATCGCATTAGGTAGTTAGGTTAATAGTAGTCCTTAGGTATAGATAACTACGTATAAGTAGGAGGCGATAAACGACCTATAGCGCTAGTTACGAAAAGTGTCTTAGGAGGTCTCGATAGAAGCGATAACTAAGAGTAACCTCCTAGATAAGGGCATCGCCTTAACCCCGAAAAGCTACAAACCCTAGAAACTATTAAGGCTTAGGACCTAGATAGTCGATTACTTTCTAGGACTCGCTTCGGGTTTAGGGATCCCTCTAAAA
>LFZO01001292.1:0-10134 GCA_001578225.1 Pseudocercospora musae | reverse complement strand
ATGATTTTCCCTTATTAAGATTAGTATAGCCCTTCTCTTACTAATTCTACCTTCTTAATCTATAATTTCTTCTATAAATCAAACCTAAACAAACTCTAGAAACAAGCTCTTTCTTTAGTCTAAAAATAATAGTTTCTAGATAGCTATCTTCCTTAGTTAGTAGATCCTTAGCTCTACTAGGCCTATTAGTTTTAAAGGTTACTAAAAACTTAGTATAGATTCCTACTCTATAGGGCTAATAACTTCCTTAAGTCCTTCCTAACTATTACAACCTATAGATTAGGGTATTAGTAGTACTAAGTACTAAATCTAAGGCTTATCTAAAGGTGCTCAAGATTTAGGCTTATCTATTCCCTTTATACTCTAAGCGATCTAATACGCTTTAAGTAAGTATGCCTTACTAGGTTCTTTTATAGCTTATATATATAGGGCTTCTTTGTACAATGTATATAGGTCTACCTCAAGTCTCCCTCTCCTGTTTTGCCTCTTCTTTCTAGGATTAGGCTTATAGGTTTAGGAGTAACCTATACTACTTTAGTCTTTCTACCTTATAGTTATAAACCCGGGCTTATAACCTATCGAGCTAAGGAGGGCCGATAGGCATAAATAGATTATAAATTGCAATAGAAGCTATAAGGAATAGTAGGGGCTAAAGTAGGAATAGTAAGTGTATTGTTCTTTCTATAGGTTAGAGCTAAACCTAAAAGGTATTAGCTTAGATTAGTTACATAATAGTTATTATATAATCTAGTCTGCCTTGGCATCCCTTGCTAGGTTACTAACTAGACTATATATTCTAATACTACTTATTATTACGTAACCTATATTACTAGAAATTAGACTCCCTATATTAGCTTCTATACTTAGGTATTCTTTGTAGGCTACCTTATATATAGTATAAGGAGTAGTTTGTATTAGATACCTAGCCTTTAGAACTAATATTGTTAGTATCCCTATAGGAGCTAGGGCCTAGGGGATAAGTCTAGGGCTATACTTCCCTAGGGGCTATAGGCTATAGGGTTTACTAAGTGCTTTGTCCTCTATATATCCTCCTCTATCTAGTAATCTTTAAAACCTCCTCTCTAGTTATTTCTCCCTTCTCTTTAGGGCAATTAGTCCTAGGTTACTACTCTAGTTCCTTGTTCCTAGGGTAGATTCCCTTCCTAGAAAGGTTAGCCTATCGACTCAGTATTAGTTCTTATAATAGTTATAGCTATACTAGGCTCGATAGTAATAAGTAATACCTAAACCTATACAAACCTAAGGGCTAGGTAGTATAGGAAGGGACTATAGGTAGTATAACCTATTAGGCTATAGGTAGCTATACTAGGTAGACTAACTATCGTAGTAGTTATAGAGGCATATAGTAGTAATTAGAGCTCTATAGTAGAGGCACATGAAATATAACTAGTAATATGTACTAAACGAAGGTTAATAATATCTCTCCCTAGTAGGAAGAGGGCTATATATAATCGAGGCCACTACCTAACTCGATAGTTAAGTATGTCCTAGTTGCTAGCTAATATCCCTCCCTTTCTAGGTATCTAACTAGATACAATACTACGATTATGTATATAGAAAACAAATAGGTAAGCTCTTCGGCTCGCTACCTTAGGTAGACTTTTAATCGTATCCCTAGGGGCTATTAATCCTAGGTCTATTAATAGTTCTACTTGTAGTTCTATTCTTAGGTAGTATCCCCCCTAATTACCGTCTAATCCTAAGCGTAGGCAATTAGCGAAGCTCGTACTTACTATAGCTCTTGCCCGGTACCTCGTTATCTTCCTATCGGTTAGAGAGGCTCTTCGAGGTATAGTAGCTCTTCTCGCTATATAACTTACGCTCGAGGTTAGCTTAAAGCGTAAGTATCTCGCGAACCGTATCGTAGGCGCGCTAGTTCTACTCCTTAATATAGCCCCGAAGGCCCTTAGAGTCTAGTACGAAAACCAAATTAAGCTCCTCTCGAATAGAGGAATTAGACTAAAGAATGTAACCTATAAGAGCGTCTACTATAGGCCTAAGGCTAGTAAGCTAGATAGCGTAAGGGAACGCGTATAGAATCGTACCGCCTTAGCGAGTAATAGATATTAAGTATCGGTAAGCCTCTACGACCTAGGCGACGGTAAGATTAAACCCCTTAACCTTATTTCCTTTAACGCGATAGAAGCCTAGATCTATATAGATCCGAGTAGCGGTACCGGCAATATCGCCGTAAGGTAAATACGGTATACTAAACGAGGTAGAACCCTCTAATAGTAGCTTTAAGTTCTACTATGTAGCCTTGCCTTAGCCGCTTATAGCCTCTAAATCCTCGTTCGTAAGATACTTGTCGGTTAGCTCTCCTACCTAGCCGTTTAATAGTACAAGGCTACAAGCCTTAAGCTTCTATACCTATATAGCGAAAATCTCTAGATTATGTATATAGTCAATACCTTAAGAGTAGGCAAGCTTATCCTCTACTTCGAAGGAGACTAATATATAGATTCGATTAGCGCCGATGCCTTCGATTAGCTCTAGAACGTTAATATTTAAGCATATTGTCTCTACTAATAGTAAGTTACTCTTCTTAGGTATATCGTACTCGTAATAGAACTTAGTAGACTTTGGTATAGAGATAATCTCGTATACGTAATTAGGTCGGAGGGCGACTATAAGGAGCTATAACGGTAGGTTCTATCGGACTAGCTAGTTACTAATACTATAGATTTATAGTAGGTTAATACTAGTCTACTTCTCTAGCGGATAGCTATAGAGATATTAGTAATATATTATAACCTTCGCGACTATCTCCTCTATAAGACTATACGCCTTGCCCTTTAGGTTCTTAGCCTAGTTAAAGATATTGTTAACCGCTATACTACCTTGCTTAGTTATTACTACTATAACTTCCGGCTATCCGAAGGCCTAAGTAACTACTTATAGAAACTAATCTAGTATAACCGGTACGTTAGACTAAACTAGCGTAAAGGTATATAAGCTAAGACGTACTACTAGTATAGTAGTAACTAGGGTACTAGCGAAGTAGTAAGCCTTACTAGAACTACGAAAGGCTTTAAACTCCTCCTCCGTATCCCTATTCTTACTAAGTAGAAAGAGCCGATTAGTAAGGTTATCTTTCGTATTAATTAGGTAGAGACTATAGAACTTCGTATAGATCTCAAGATACTTAGCGTAGATATCGTCTAGCTCGTTAGGGTCGTATAGATCCTTAAACTACCGAGCTAGGTCGTAGACTATAGTAAAAGAGCTAATATCCTTTCCCTTAACGCTTATAGTATCTAGCTCGGCTATAAACCGACCGAACTAGCTACCTATATAGTTAGTATAGACGTCCTTAATCTCTACCTTAAAATCTATCTCTTTACCTCTACTATTACTACTAGCCGACTTAGTATCTTCCTTAGCTACTATAGCCTTAAGGCGTAACGCCTCTTGCCTATATTCCTCCTCTTACTAGCGTAGCTTAGCTATCTTAGTAGCTTACTCTTACTATAGGTAGGTCTATTAAGTAGTAGTATAACGCGGCCTAGTATTCTCTTAGGTAGCGAGCTCTTAGGTAGCTACCTCGTCTACTACCTTCTACGCCTCGGCCTAATAACGGATTACTTAGCGCTAAGATGGAGTAATAATTAGTATAATGCAAGCCGGTCCCTCTATAATAAACCTAGAACTACTAATGCGATACTCCTTATTAGCTAGTAGCTATACTACCTCCTAGCTACCTAGGTTAATAGTAGCGATCTCCTTCTTATACTTCTTATAATACTTCGAGTCGAAGTCGCTATTAGTAAACGTAAGGCTTAGGTTCTACCAACTAGTCTTCTTAGGAGTAGACATACCTCGATAGATTATTGTCTTACTAATAAGCTTAGTACCTTGTCGACGGTTCTTATTCTTATTAACGAAGGTAGTAACGTTCTTAGCTCGCTCTACGCTATTATAGGCGAAGTTAACTAGGCTCTATAGGAGCGCTATCGGACTATCCTAATACTTAAGGGTTATAGTTAGATAGTTAAGTCGGTAGTAGATATTAATATCCTACTCCTCGATAACCGTAAGCGACGGATAGGCCTTAGAGAGCTCCTTGCCCTCGAGTACTAGGTTCGTAAAGTCGATAGTCCTACCTATCTCGTAGTATAGACCTATTATACTAGTAGTAATAGTAACTAATAGGCTCTCGCTAGCCCTATCAAGGATAGTAAGTAGCTACCGAGTCGCCTCGATCTTTGCCTAGTAGTTAGCAATACCTACGATAATCTTAAAGGCGTCGGTAAGGTTAGTAACCTAAGCGAGCTCGCTATTCTCTAGAACTATAAAGATTCCGAGTAAAGTAGCGCTCTAGCCTAGCTAAATAATAGTAGTAGGCTAACTAAACCGATAGACGGTCGAAGAAGAAGTAGAGGGAGCTAGATTAGCGGGAACGAGTCGCTATTCTTTAGCTATATCGGAAGCTTAGTTAGTTAGAGGAAAGAATAGATAGGTAGGTATAGGCGCCTATTAATAAGGGCTTTAGAATAAAGACTATAGATAGATATTTACTTATAACTATAGGCGCGTATATATAGGTAATTACTAGGAGGTCGAGTAAATTTATATTTAAATAGTCGTATATATATAGTTACGTAGGCGGCCTATTCCGAAACCTTAGGAAGTAAAGTTTTACTTTCTTAGCGCTCTATATATACTCCTAGCTATAGCTCCGCTCCTACTACCTACCTATCTAATAGTAGACTAAGTTAGTATATCGCTATTAGTCGCCTTGCGATCTAGCTTTCTAGGGAACGTCCTAGTAAGTTTTCGCTAATAACCCTCTTAGGGGTTATTAGATCGCAAGATTCCCTTTTAATCAATCGCCTAATAGATCCTTATATAATAGTAGTCTATGCCCCTCCTATATAGGCTACTCGTAACCTAGTTTTTCTAGATATTCCTTCCTTCCTACCGCTTATAGATAGGGAGGTAGTCCCCCGATTAGCGTAGCTACCCTTAAGTACTAGTATCGGTCCCTAATAAGCGACCGATTCTCTAGTTAGTAAGGCTTCTATAGGCGCCTCCCTTTCTATATATCTCGCTTAGCTACTACCGATAGCGCGCATAGAGCCGATATATCGTAGAACCTCGGTAAAGTGATAGCTTAGTAGCTAATAGCTCCTACTAATTACTTCCCTAAGGGTTATTATAAGTCGAAATCCTAAAGGTAAACTCTAAAAACAAGGCAAGTATAAAGGAAATATACGTAGCTAGTACGATAGTATCGTAGAAAGGAAGATTAGATAAAACAATTAAATAAATAAATATAGGAAACGTTAAATATCTAGTCGTAAGTCGCCTTATCTACTAGTTAGCGCTTCTAGAACTTTAGGATCTTCGTTAGTAAACTAGCTATCGTCTAGATCTCTATAGTTAGACTCGTAGTCTAGCTCCTATATCTAGTCTAGTTAAGACCTAGTATCGGTATCGACCTCCGTTTCTAACTCCGATTCTAACTCCGATTCTAACTCCGATTTTAACTCTAACTATAGGCTAAATTATACAAAGCTAACTCGTATACATTCGTCCCTTTCTTCTTAAGTTATTACTAATAGCTTACTAAGCCTTATTTACGGATATATAAAATCCTCTAGTAGCTTAGTATCTAGAACGGTATTTAGATCTTCGCGGAACGAGTTAAGGTCTCTAGCGATATTCTCTATCCCTACTAATACTTCCTTATCGGTTAGGGAGATATAGTAGGTTCCCTTATAAAGTCTATCCTCTTTAGGTTAGCCCTTAGCTACGTATACTTTAGTATAGAACTATCTAGCTCCTAAAGTCGGTAAGCGGCGCCCTTATAGAGTACTTCCTAAACGCGATATAGCCCCTTTTAGTAGAAAGCAAGTTTATATAAGAAGCTCGTCTTTAGCTTCGACTAGAAGAATAGTACGAGATTCCCTTCCCTAAAGGGAGCGTAATCTACGCCTTAAGTATTATCGAAGTATTACTTTATCTCCTCCTAGAGGCGCCTCTAGCGAGTAAGGCCTTCCTCTATAGTACTTATTATCTCTTCGAGAGCCTTGGTACGTAAGTATAAAAGGTCGGAACGGTCCCTAACTAATCCCTATTCGAAGATACTATAGGTACGATAGGTAAGTTCGATAGGTAGGACTACTTCTTGTCCTATTATAACTTCTATAGGCGTAAGGCTAGTTGTCCTAATAGTAGTAGTATAGTCGGCCTATAGGATAATAGATATATAGTTAGTAATCGGTATCTACCTATTCCCTCTATTTATAAGCTTAGCGATAGTATTAAGAAGGGCTTTATATCTAACTTCGACTATAGTATTCGACTTAGGGTAGTATAGTAAGATCTTGACTATCTTAGCTCTATAGCTAACGATTAGCGTTTAGACTTCTTTAGTAAAGTTAGTCGGAGCGTTATTAAGTACTATCTCGGCTAGGGTATCCTATCTACAAAAGATGTCCTTCTATAGGAACTTAGCTATATATGTCGTAGTAATCTTTTTCGAGGACAAATAGAAGTACTATACTTCTAGCTATCGAGATAACGCCTCTCGAGCTACTAGTATACTATTACTACTATTAATATAAACTATAGATATATACTAGCGTTCCCTAACCGACTACTAAGTAGATATACGAAGTTTACTAGCCTAGTAGTAACTATTACGGAACGCATATTCGGGATAGCCTTTTATATTCGGGATAGCCTTTATAGTACTTAGAAACGTTAGCCTAGACTCTATTCTACTAATACCGCCTTCTTAATAGATTAAAAGTTCCCTTAGCTACTCGGTAACCGTTCTCCTCGTAAAGGGCGTATAGGATCTCCTATCTAGCTTCTACATTATCGATAACTCTCTATAGAGGGGCGTTAACTATAGACTATCGCTATAGATGCCTATCCTTAACTACGAACCGTCGTACTTACTTAATAATACGACGATACTAGCTTCTAGAGATCCCTAGTACTCTCCTACTATAAGTAAGGAAGTAGGCGATATAGTAGGAGTCGTTAGAGTATTCTCTATTAAGTATATTAGCTCGTTCGACGCCCTCGGCTACTTATTCCTTATCTATACCTATAGCCGTAGTATCTTCTACCTCGATTACTAGGTAAGTATTAATATAGAAGGTCGAAAAGAACGTATAGTCTATTACGGTATCGACGTCCTCCTCCTCCTATATCTCTACTATGTCTTCGTCTATAATTGGCTTACGAGATAAGGTATCTATAGTAGAATGTCGCTTTCTAGGAATATAGATAGCGTTAAAGTTAAAGAGATAGATCTACGCTATCTACCTAGCTATAGCTAAATTTAGTAGATTAGAAGCTACTCGATTAAGCTAGTAGACTAAAGTATTCGTATCTACCTTAAGCTAGAAGTAGATACCGAATAGCTATAGGCGGAACTTCTTAAGCGCTTTGTAGACCCCTAGGCACTCTCTCTTGCCTATATCGTATCGCGCCTCTATAGGGTTCTATAAACTAGATTTATATCGTATAGGATACTATACGGATAGCTCCTCCCTATTGTACTATATTAGTACCTTACTATAACCTTCCCTACTAGAATCGACTATAACGACAATAGTCCCTACGCCTTCTATATAGTTAATAGATATAAGGGCCGGGGCCGTAATTAATGCCTACGTAATCCTCTCCTTAGCTTACTAATACTCTTCGTCCTATCGGAACTCGGCGTCCTTCTAGAGGAGGGTAAAGAGTAGCTTATAGATAATCGAGAAATCCTCGACCTAGATCCTAAAGTAGGTTACTACCCTAATCTAGATCCGAACTTCCTTCTAATAGGTTAGAGTCGCCTAGTCCGCTATCTTCCTTATACGAGTAGTATCTAGATGCCTACTATTCGTATTAGTAATATAGCTAACAATATTAACCTTCTAATAGAGGAGCTAAAGCTTAGAGCTATAGATCGTTAGGTACGCTCGTTCTAGCCTTCTAGGTCGTATAGAACCTAGTCTAGGTTCTTAATATACTCCTAGATAAAGCGTCGGATACTAGGCTCTACTTCTTTATTCCTATATCTCGTCTTAGGTCCTTTAACGCCTATATCGTCTAGAAACGGTATAGCGATATACGAGATATAGATATATAGTACCTAAGTAATAGATCGAACGAACTAGGTAACGGAGTTAGTAGCTCCTTATAGAAGAGTCGTTTAACGTAAGAGACTAAGTAGCGTATCGAAGCTCGTAATGTCCCTACTACCTTTATCTAATAGGATCTAGTTATATCCCGAAAAGATGTCTATTAGCGAGGCGACGACATAGTTCCCGAAGGCTTCTAAGAAACTATCTATATCGGGTAGTAGGTTAGCGTCCCTAATCGTTATAGTATTAAACTTTGTAGTAGTATTAATTAGGCGGTACTCTTTATCCTTCCTAGAGACCTACTTCTTACCTACTAGGAAGTATAGATTGCGGTACGAAGTATATAAAGGTTCTAGCGTACCTACTTATATACGCTTATAGACTATGTCTTCTACGATCGGGCGTAGACTCGGATTAATCCTAAAGGAAGGGTACTCCTATAGCTTATATAGAATAGTCCTAATTTTCTATAGTAGTACGATCTTAGGGTTAATACGGCTAAGGTACGTAAAGTCGTATACTAGTACCGCCTCCCTATTATATAGTAGCTCCTCTAGGAGGTACCTCTCCGTTAGCGTAAGCTCTAGACCGGTACAAATATTAGTAAGCCGTTCTACTATTAGCCTCGTCCTACGCTCAATCGTAGAGAACTTCTTTATAATATATTTTTAGTTATAGAGCCCTATTCCTAGTAGAAGAGCTACTTCTTAGTCTAGGTAGTCCTATCTCTAGTTCGGGTTACTACTAGGACTAGATCTATCCGTTATGTATACGCTACCTTTAACCGGTTTAACCTTGTTAGCTATCCGCTTATATAGGATATAAACGTTTACCGAGGACTAAGTAGATAGAGGTAACTACTTCCTCTAGCGTCTACTTCGAAGGTTAGTATAATAGAATAGAGTATATACCTCTTCCGATATATCGTCTCTATCGTCGAGGCGCTCGATATATAGCTTATAGTCCCTTCCTAGAATACTACTAAATACATTGCTATAATAACCCCTAGGGGGATTATTAGCGGATACTCCCGATTAGCTATAGAAAGCTTCCGAGTCTTAGTATATAGTCTAAAAGACCTCGATTTCTAAGTTATCGTTTTCTAAGTCGCTATTTCCTAAGTTACTATTATTGCCTAGTAGTTCGTCTAGTAGGTCCTAAGGTACTTAATTAGTAGGAAGCTAATCTATTTAATATCCCTTCTCCTCTAACCGGAACGAACTCGATTAGTATAGACTATAGGTATATAGGGTATAAACTAACGGTCCTATAGTAGCGCTAGAGCTTTTCCCTCTCGATCTAGGCTAGTAAGGCGTTCCCTACGTCTCTAAGTAGTAGCGACAATCTCCTTATAGGACTTGTAACCTTAATTACTAATATAGCTAGTAAAAACGATCTTATTTCCTTTCTAGTCGGTAATAGTACCTTCCTATAATCCATTATTATAGTTCTACTAGATACTACGTACTATGCGAGACTAGGGTTGTCCGAGAAGGATAGATATCTCTAGGTTAGCCGCTATCTAGAACGTAAAGGCATATACGATTCTAAAGGCGTCTACTATAATATTGTAATAAGCCCCTATAAAGGTAACTATTCTATTAACGCCTCTTATACCTAAAACTACCTCCTTATTAATTAGTAAGCGAAGCTACTAAGCGAGGACTAAGGGTATAATAAGGGACTCGAAGCTATTATTAATTATAGTATAGACTAGAATACTATAGTTACCGATCTTGATATCGATATAGATACTTAGTACGACCGCAAATTCGCGAGTTACTATAGATAGGTCGACCTCTATAGGTCTACTATATAGGTCCTTAATATCGGCTAGTAGAGTATATCTAACCTATATACTAGTAAACTATACCGCGTAGGCGCCTACCGAGCTAGATACGTTATCGGTATCCGTCGCTCTATCTACTAGTAACTCCTAGAAGTACGGAAGGTATTCTAAGGTATAGACGTCGATATACGTCGCCTTACCTTTATCCTTCCGGAAGGCTACTAGATCGCG
>LFZO01001291.1:0-10156 GCA_001578225.1 Pseudocercospora musae | reverse complement strand
ACTATATCTAGGAAAACCTTACAAAGTTTAGAATAACTAAAGAAATAGCCTACCTAACCTTGTTACTACTTAATAGCTATAAAAGTCTAAGGAAATCTAACTTAGATAAAGAAAGGTATAACAAGACTAAGTACTAGAGCTAGAATAGTATATAGATATAGCTAATAACTATAACAAGACCTAACATTGCTTTTATACTTAGAAGACTTAGATTATATATATTAGATCTATCTAAGAGATATTTAAAAGTACTTAGGAAACTAGCTAGATACCTAAGATTATTCCTAAGCCTAGGATTAATATTTAGGAGGGAAGGAGGAAAGCTAATAGGATATTTAGACTCTAATTATATAATAGATAAGGCTAATAGAGTCTTAATCCTTAGAAGTATCTTCTTTCTCTATAGATTACTAGTTTCTTAGATAAACAAGAAGTAAAAGTTAGTTACTACATTAACTATAGAAGCTAAGTAAATAGTAATAAATATATATATAAAGCAATCTTAGTTCCTTATAGTACTTCTAAGGGAGATAGACTATATATAGTTAGTAGGAGAATGTTTATTTTAACTACTAATAAAAGGGAATTCTAATATAGTAAATAAAATTAGGCCTGTTTAGATTATAGGTAATAACTAGGTAGCTTTGACTCTTATTAAAGATACTTATATCTATAAGAGATTAAAACATATTAATATTAGTTTTAATAAGGTTAGAAATCTTTAGTAGTAAAGAAAGATTATAGTAGAATATACTCTAATAAAAGAGATAGTAGCTAATAGCCTAACTAAGCTAAAGATAGGGCTATAGTTCTAGGACTTTATTAGACAATTATAGCTAGCATAATATTAAAAGGGATAAAAGTACTTACTTAGAAGAGTTTAAACTCTACTAAGTAGGCAAATACTAGATCTAGGAATTAAACCTAGTAGATTAGATACACTATACTAATCTAGAAGCTATTATATCTAATTAGCTAATTGAAATTCTTATTAGATTATATTAGTTAGAATTGGGATTTATAGACTAACTAATCTAAGTAGGAGTATTAGAATATATAGTCTAGTTAGTAACCTAGTAAGGAATACTAAGGTAGACTAGATTACATAATAACTATTATATAACTAATCTAAGCTAATACCTTTTAGGTTTAGCTCTAACCTATAGATAACAATAATAATATACTTACTATTCGTACTTTAGCCCCTACTATTCCTTATAGCTTCTATTATAGTTTATAATCCATTTATACCTATCGGCCCTCCTTAGCTCGATATATAGTATATTTTAAACGAATATCCTACTACTATATAAGTAAAGTATATATAGTCTATAGCTACTTATCCTAAGCTAAGATATATTCTATTCTTCGAATTACTAAGATATATCGTTAAGAGGTACGTTAGCTTTAATATTCCCTTATAGCCTAGCTTAGCTAGTATCTTATAGTACCTATTTGTCTCCTTAAGCTACTTCCTCTCGATATCGAAGTAATAGTAGAGAGCTTTTACTCTACTACGTTCTAGATATACTATATCCTTAAAGTAGTAGTAGTAGAGATTATAGTCCTAAGGCTAGTAGCTAGACTAATCTAAGTAAGGCGTATTCCTAAAGTATAGTAGAAAGCTTTTATCCTATATATTAATATTTCGAATAATAGTATACTTAGTAAGAATATAGATTTCGTATAGTATAGGAAAGCGTTCCTAACTTAAAGCTTTCTATAGAATTATTAGTAAGATCTAACTTTTTAGCTAGCTATAAAGGATATATCTAAAGTCTACTATTTCCTACTATTACGATTATAGGCCTAGTTAGGCCTAGTTAGTCTATCTAGAGTCGAAATAGGCTAAGAAGGACTAGGGTAGCCTATCTTAGTCTATAGATATATATCTTCTCTCTAGATATCTTCCTTTCCTTTCTTCTTTAGTAATTTAAGTAGTTCTAATCGAGTACTATATACTACGTATTATATATCCCTTTTATATACAAATTACTTCTCTAAAGCGTACTACGTAGTACTTAAAATAGTATAGAAGAAAGTAAAGGCCTTAGTATCGAACCTAGTTAGCTAGAATAATAACTAGGAAACCTTTCCTAATACTAAATAGGATAATAATTCCTCTATTCTAGTTAACGACTCGCTAGGAGATACTATCGATAGCGACGAGGAATAGGGTAATACTAAAGAAGACCTAGATAACGAGGCCCTAGTAGTCTAGCTCTAGTATAAGGAAGAACGAGCTAAATAGGCTAAGTAGTACCTCGAATTAGCCTATCTTAGGAAAAGGATAGCTAATATAGCTTAGGAAGCCTTCCTCCTTATAGACTAAGGAAGTATTTAGCTAAACGTAACTCCTACTAGACTATTCTCTATACCTATAGGATCGGCTATTCCTAAGATAAGGAGTCTCTATATATTCGAGAATAAAGGATATATAGACTACGACTAATAGGTTAGAGACTACGACTATATCTCTAGATAGGCCTCTTATATCTACTCCTTAGAAGAGATAAAGGTAGACCTAGCTAAGAAATAGATAGAGAGGAAATAGTAAGTTAAATAGAAACGATATACTAGGTATTCGAACCTAGAGGAGTATATCTAGAAAAAAATAAATTAGGTAATACTAGACTCTATAGGGACGAAGGAGGAACGCTACTAATTAGCCCTAGATAGGCTAAAATAGGCTAACTAGGATAGTTGTATCCTATCTAAGCTACTAGACTATATAAAGATCTAATAGGATAAGGTCGAAGAGAATCGTTAGAACTATATAATATACGACTTCGTTATAGCTATAGATAAGAGGATCTAATACTATATCGAGGTAGGCTAATAGTACTTCTAGACCTTGATCGAAGTAGAAGAGGTAGCGAATACCTACTACTACTCGCTAGAGAGCGAGTATAGGTTCTATAGGAATAAAGACTAGAGTAATAAGAAGCGTAGTCGCTCTAACTTAGATAATGGTACTACTAGCTTAGCGTTAGATAAGCTACCTAGAAACTCTAGAGACTATAGCTAAGGGACGAAAGGTTAGAGCTTCCTATAGAGATACTAGAATATCTATAATAGGTCTAAGAAGAACTAAGAAGTCCCCTAGTACTAGTACTATAGTAAGATAGACTATAAGAGGCCCTAATGCCCTATCTATAATCTAGAATTAGGAAACGATAAACCTACCTAGTAGCCCTCCTAGCTATAGTAGGCTAGATCGTTTATACTAAGGAATAGAGAAGGAGCGTAGAGCGTAGTAGACTAAGATAGATCGACTAGGACTAGTTTTAGTCAATTTAACTAGACGTTAAGCTATAATAGGATAAGAACTCCTATATACTTAAAGGACTTATTAATTATAGCTCCTAGGCTAATATCTTAGATATTATAGTAGCTAAGGAGGCTAGCCTTATTCTACGTAATATAGACGCTAAGTAGTATAAGATCCTTAATAGCTAGTCGCTAGCTATAAGTAGTAAATACTATATATTCTATAAAGTATTAGATATAAGTAGTTAGTAGTAAGGCTATATAGATAATTTCGCTATAGGAAGGATCTATAGCTTCGATATTATACTAGATATATCCTAGTTAGAATAATAGAATCCTTTAATTAACTTTATAGCTAAGATAGCTATTTAGAGGAGAAAGGGGACTCGTAAATAGTATACCTATACTATATCGGACCCTTCTAACTTCTCTAAAGCTATATTAGATAAGGATACGTATCTCTTCGTAATATCGATAGTTAAGATAGACTAAGACGATCCGAATAGCCTCCTACTAGAGTATAAATACCTCTATAGAATATTAGAGGAGAGAGACGTATTCCTACTTCCTAATTATAGTCCCTATAAGCTATCTATCGATCTAGTAAAGAATACGACTCCTCCTTATAATCTATTATATAACCTCTTAGAGACTAAATTAGTAGTCCTAAGGAAATACCTCGACGAATACCTCGAGAAGGACTCGATCTACCTATTAAAGTCCCTAGTAGATACTAGTATCCTCTTTACTAAAAAGAAAGATAGTAGCCTCTAACTATATATCGACTACCGGGATTTAAATACTATTATAGTATAGAATCGATATCCCTTATTCCTTATATAGAAGTCTTTAGACTATCTTACTAAGGCTCGGATCTTTACGAAGCTTAATATTCGAGATATCTACTATAGGATTCGTATTAAGTAAGGTAACGAGTAGAAGACTATCTTCTAAACGAGATATAGATACTTCGAGTATACTATAATACTATTTAAGCTTATAAATGTCCTAGTAGTATTCTAGAGCTATATCCTTAGTACCTTATCGGACCTAGTAGATACGATCTACGTCGTCTATCTAGACAATATCCTAATATACTCCTAGAACCTAGAGGAATATATCTAGTATATTACTACTATTCTCGAGAGGCTCTAATACTATAAGCTATATACGAAACTTAGTAAGTATAAGTTTAGTAGGAATTGGATTAGGTTCCTTAGCTATATAATTATTCTAAATAGGATCGAAATAGAGCTAGAAAGGATTACGATAGTTAGGGAGTAGTCTAAGCTAAGGAATATAAGGAATATAAATATCTTTATTAGGTTCGCTAACTACTACTAGCGTTTTATTAGGTACTTCTCCTAAATAGATAGATAGTAATTATATTGCTAGACTATTCTAACTACTAGATAAGTAGCTATCCTTTATTTATTCCTTAGGAGGGAAAAAGCCCTTTACTCTACCTTCCTAACTTCCTTAAAGCTCCTACTAGTTTTATATAGTATTAAAAACCTCTACGCTCTATTATACTATTAGGGATACTAAGCCCTATCCTTATTTATACTCGTCTTTTAAATATTAAGAGATCCCTATATCTCTATTATCTTAACTAGATTATATCTATCTCCTCTAGTTTAATATCCTTTTCCTTAACTTGTTCCTTTATAGCTTTAAACTAGATAGGAGGAATATCTAGTTTAGGGGATAGAATAGTACCCCTATCCCTTTCCTTCCCTTCCTCCCTCCCTTTTTAATATAGATCTTTATTATTCCTCCTACTTTCTAGTTAACTTCTATATTAGCTCTCTACTAACTATAAACTATCCCTACCTTTACTTAGTATCTAGTTACGTAACCTATAGTACTAGAAATTAGACTCCCTACGTTAGCTTCTATACTTAGGTATTCTTTATAGACTACCTTATATATAGTATAAGGAGTAGTTTATATTAGATACCTAGCCTTTAGAACTAATATTATTATCTCTATAGAAGCTAGGGCCTAGGGGGCAAGTCTAGGGCTATACTCCCCTAAGGGCTATAGGCTATAGGGTTTACTAAGTACTTTGTCCTCTATATATCCTCCTTCTTCTAGTAATCTTTAAAACCTCTTCTTTAGTTATTCCTCCCTTCTCTTTAGGGTAATTAGTCCTAGGTTACTACTCTAGTTCCTTATCCCTAGGATAGATTCCCTTCCTAGAAAGGTTAGCCTATCGACTTAGTATTAGTTCCTATAATAGTTATAGCTACGCTAGGCTCGATAGATAGCCGAATAGTTTTCTAAATAGCTAGTCGCCTTAGAGCTAGACTCCTTTTACCTAGCGCCTACTCTTAGGGTTACTCTAGATAGAAGAGATTTAGCTCTATCGATAACGACGATAACGTCGTTGCCTCTAGGTTCGTAGCTAGTACTACGTATAGGTACTCTCCTTCGCTAGCTACTTCTCCTAAATAGTAGCCCTACTAAATTAGTTAATAGAACGAGGACCTAATATAGTAAAGGATAGAAGAAGATAACGTAAGGAAGAGTTATAGTAGCTCTCCTTAGATATAGAAGCGAGATTAGTATTTAACTATCTTAAGGAGGCGTTCTATATAGTCCTAGTATTAAAGTACTTCGATCTATTCTAGTCTATTAGGATCGAAACGGACGCCTCGACCTATGCTATATTAGGTATTATAATATAGTAGTATAGGTATAAGGGTAAGGTATACTAGTTCCTAGTCGCCTTCTTCTTACGAAAGATAAATACTATAGAAAGGAACTATAATATCTATAATAGTAAGATACTAGGAATAGCTAAGTACTTTAAGTACTAGCGTTACTACTTAGAAGGTATATAGTATTAAGTAGAGATTATTATAGACTATAATAACCTTAGATAGTTTATAATAACTAAAGAGCTTATAAGGTAGTAAGTTCGCTAGGCTAAGTAGCTTACTATATTCGACTTCTATATCTTATACTATCTAGGAAGAGAAAGTAGGATAGCCGATAGAGCTAGGAGATATCCTAACTATATAAATATTAACTACTCTAGCTACTAGTTAAATAAGGAGGACTTGTATACTCCCCTTAAGAGGCTATAGAGATAACTCGTAGATAGGAAGCCCTAAGATAGATCGATAAGAGTTGCCTTAGTATAATAGGGGCTAGAAGGTATAGTAAGCCCTTCGTCTACCTTGCTAGGATAGCTAAGGTTAGGGAGATATAGAATAGCCTTATAAATACTATTTAGATAGTACTAGAGACTAACGCTAAGGCGATTAGAATTAAGATAGCTCTCTAGAGTAGACGTCCTAGTAGGTTAGTTCGGGTTAGGTTCGGATTTAAAACCGAACCTAACCTATTTGTCTAGGTCTAATCTTAGGGAACCGGAAGTTTATCTAGGTTTAAACCTAAAAATTCAATAGGTTTATAGCGAATAATAGAAATATTAGAAAGGTAGAAATTGCGAAATATCGAGATAGAGAATTTATTATTATTTATATATACTACTATTATCGTAGTCCTAAAGGACAAACTAGTTATTTCTTCTATATATACTACTAGTATCGTAGTCCTTAAGAATAGAGTAGTTATTTCTTTCTATAGTATAGCGCTAATAGCTACCCTTCCGTTCCTTTATTACTTATAACGGTTCTTATATAGATTCTCGCTAACGTCTATATCTCTAATAAAGATACTATAGCCCTTTAGAAGTAAACTTAGTATAACAATATCCTTCTACTAAATAGTAATACGCTTAGTATAGATAGCTAGTAGGTTAATAGCTATCTAGAGTTAGTATATATTAAGGACGATAGGAAGTAATATATACTCGAAGAAAGTCGTAAGGTATACTTTAGAGGCCTTACGTAATACCTCGATAGTATTAAACTAAATACGGAACTAGCTAGCGCTAGTAATACTAGTATCGTAGATTAACTATCTAATTAGTCTCTAGAATAGCGTTCGTAGAATTATAAGGTTAGTAGATATCTACGTAGTCTTAATCTACTATAGTACGTTTTCTAAAAGATAATTAGTTATAGCTAGCTATATAGCCGGCTATATAGCTAGCTATATAAGAAGTAGAACTTACTACCTACGTTTCTATAACGTACGCTTATAGTTACCTTCTTATTTAGCTTACTAGGCTTAAAGGTAGTACTTTTCTAGACCTTATAGATAGTAGCGTAGATATTATAAAGGACGTAAGTAGTACCTTTCTTATTCTTCTTAGTAGTAGTAGCGACGGACTTTCTAGCTATTCTAGATATAATAAGTATACGACTAAAGGTATAGAACTATAGTATAGATAAAGAATAGGCAATATATAATATAAAAGCTAAATTAAAGAAAGTTATTATTATACGTAATTGTATTATAGGTTAGTATAACAAAAACGTCGTTACTACTATTTCTAGGGAAGTAAGTAGAAAAAAATAGAAAGTAACGTAATAAGACCTCGATAATAGTAAGACTACTCGATAATAGTAAGAGTAGAAGATATTATATACGCGACTAGGCAAGATTTAATATAATTCTAAAGTAATAGATAAAGCTAAATCTATAGCTAGTAGTATAGCTAGCTATAGTTAGAGAGTATATATTAAAAATCTAATAAGCAATAACTAAAAATAACGTACTAAAGCTCGATAATAGTAAGAGTAGAGGATAATATATACGCGACTAGGTAGGATTCGATACGATATTAAAATAATAGGTAAAGCTAAATATATAGCTAGTAGTATAGCTAGCTATAATAAGATCCTAAGTATCGAAGAAATAGCTATAAAGACTTAGACTAACTATCTCGAACTATTAGTATTATTCTCCTAAAAGTCGCGCCTAGATCTTCGCGATAAGCTATATATCTTTCTACTATAGAGTTACCTATTTAGCGTAAATTGCGAGTAGGTTAGTATTAGCTAGTAACTAGGACATACTTAACTACCGAGTTAGGTAGGGGCCCCGATTAGTATATATAGCCCTCTTTCTACTAGGGAGAGATATTATTAATCTTCGTTTAGTATATATTACTAGTTATATTTTATATACCTCTACTATAGAGCTCTAATTACTACTATATACCTCTATAACTATTACGATAGTTAGTCTACCTAGTATAGCTACCTATAGCCTAATAGGTTATACTACCTATAGTCCCTTCCTATACTACCTAGCCCTTAGGTTTATATAGGTTTAGGTACTACTTATTATTAGAGCCGAAGATAGGGCTATCTCTTCTCGATCGTATTAGGCAGTTAGGTTAATAGTAGTCCTTAGATACGGATAACTATATATAAGTAGGAGGCGATAAACGACCTATAGCGCTAGTTATAAAAAGTGTCTTAGGAGGTCTCGATAGAAGCGATAACTAAGAGTAAACTTATAGATAAGGATATTACCTTAACCCTAAAAAGCTATAAACCCTAGAGACTATTAAAGCTTAGGACCTAGATAGTCGATTACTTTCTAGGACTCGCTCTAGGTTTAGGGAATCCTCTAAAACCTTACTAGTACTATATAGTAGCGTACTACCTATTCGATATAATACTATTCCGGTCGACTAGTCTTATTCTACTAACCGATCCTAAGGCGTAGTAAGGACTAATTACCTAGACTATACTTAGACCTAGCTAAAGTCTATAGTAGGATAGGTACCTATATCTATATTACGATACGAGACGCGTACTACGAATACGAGAGTATTAGGCTATTAAAGAGAAGGAATCCCGGTTAGGCTAGAGGTTACTAAACTCTAATTCGTAGTCTAGCTCGATAGTACTTCGGCCCTTCTACTAAAAGTAGAAGGTATCCTAAAAGAGGAAATAGGGAAAGAAGTTGCCTAGTAACCTCGCTAAATTATTTAGTAGTTTATTAGCTCTAAGAATACTCGGTTATAGCTCCTACCTCTAGAGTCTTAGACTTTACTCTAGCTATAGGGCTAGTTAGGGGGATTTTAAGGCTAATAATCCCTAGGGGGATTATTACTATCCGAGCCTATATAAAAACAAGAATACCTATTCTACTAGCGGTATAATAGTATCCCCCGTTTTATATAAAAAAGTAAAAATAAAAAAAAAGATTTTATTACTATATAATAATCGTTTAAATAAGTTTAGGTATAGGGCCGAGCTATAAGGATCTCGATAAGGTAAGGTCTTTTACTACGTCCTAAGTGTACTAAGCGGCGCGCGCTAGAGGCGTACGCTAGACGTACGTAACTCGTATAGCCTTTTTAACCTAGCGCTCGGCGTAATCCTTTTAGGAGGTACTTATTAGTTCTACTACCTACTATATTATCGGTTAGTATCGAGCTAAGGAGGGCCGATAGGTATAAATGGATTATAAACTATAATAGAAGCTACAAGGAATAGTAGGGGCCAAAGTAGGAATAGCAAGTGTATTGTTATTGTTATCTATAGGTTAGAGCCTAACCTAAAAGGGGCTAGCTTGGATTAGTTATATAATTATTATTATGTAATCTAGTCTACTTGGCATCCCCTACTAGGTAACTAACTAGACTATATATTCCAATACTCCTACTTAGATTAGTTAGTCTACAAATCCTAATTCTAACCAATATAATCTAATAAGAACTTCAATTAGCTAATTAGATATAATAGCTTCTAGATTAGTATAGCGTATCTAATCTACTAGGTTCAATTCCTAGATCTAGTGTTTGCTTACTTAGTAGAGTTTGAACTCCTCTAAGTAGGCACTTTTGTCCCTTTATACTAACTATAATTGTCTAATAAATTCCTAGAACTATAGCCCTATCTTTGGCTTAGTTAGGCTATTAGCTACTATCTCTTTTATTAGAGTATATTCTACTATAATCTTTCTTTACTACTAAAGATTTCTAACCTTATTGAAACTAATATTAATATGTTTT
>LFZO01001290.1:0-10161 GCA_001578225.1 Pseudocercospora musae | reverse complement strand
GATCTTCTTAGCGTTAGAACGGTCGTTTAGCTTATACTTAATAAGGTTGTCCTTATATCGTTCGATATAGGTAGTAGCGTTATATCCTTTAAACTAAGGGTTAGAATTACTACTAGGCTCCGGTAGGTAGCGCCTATTAATACGAGTAAACTCCTTCTACTACTCTATTATCTACTACTATAGCGTCTTAAAGGTAGTAAACATAGCGCTATTGAAATCTATATCTAGACTAGGTTCTAGTACTCGACTAACGCCTAGTCTAGTAGTACTAGGCCTAGTAGTACCTAGCCCTATAGCGGGGTTGTCTATCTTAGTAGGCGAACGTTGTATCTATTTGTTAATCGGGTCGGGTTCCTCGTTAGAGGATATTAATACTAGGCTCGGCCCTATACCTAAACTTATTTAAACGATTGTTATATAGTAATAAAATCTTTTTTTTGTTTTTGCTTTTTGTATAAAACGGGGAATACTATTGTACCGCTATTAGAATAGGTATTCTTGTTTTTATATAGGCTCGGATAGCAATAATCCCCCTAGGGGTTATTAGCCTTAAAATCCCCCTAACTAGCCCTACGGCTAGAGTAAAGTCTAAAACTCTAGAGGTAGGAGCTATAATCGAGCATTCTTAGAGCTAATAAACTACCGAACAATATAGCGAGGTTACTAGGCAACTTCTTTCCCTATTTCCTCTTTTAGGGTACCTTCTACTTTTAGTAGAAGGGCTAAAGTACTATCGAGCTAGGCTACGAATTAGAGTTTAGTAATCTCTAGCCTAACCGGGATCCCTTCTCTTTAATAGCCTAATACTCTCGTATTTATAGTACGCGTCTCGTACCGCAATACGGATACGGGTACCTATCCTACTATAGACTTTAGCTAGGTCTAAGTATAGTCCGGGTAATTAGTCCTCGCTACGCCTCGGGATCGGTTAGTAGAATAAGACTAGTTAACCGGAATAGTATCGCATCGAATAGGTAGTACGCTACTATATAGTACTAGTAAGGTTTTAGAGAATCCCTAAACCCGGAGCGAGTCCTAGAAAGTAATCGACTATCTAGGTCCTAAGCTTTAATAGTCTCTAGGGTTTGTAGCTTTTCGGGGTTAAGGCGATGCCCTTATCTAGGAGGTTACTCTTAGTTATCGCTTTTGTCGAGACCTCCTAAGACACTTTTCGTAACTAGCGCTATAGGTCGTTTATCGCCTCCTATTTATGCGTAGTTATCTATACCTAAGGACTACTATTAACCTAACTACCTAATACAATCGAGAAGAGATAGCCCTACCTTCGGCTCTAATAATAAGTAGTACCTAAACCTATACAAACCTAAGGGCTAGGTAGTATAGGAAGGGACTATAGGTAGTATAACCTATTAGGCTATAGGTAGCTATACTAGGCGGACTAACTATCGTAGTAGTCATAGAGGCATATAGTAGTAATTAGAGCTCTATAGTAGAGGCATATGAAATGTAACTAGTAATGTATACTAAACGAAGGTTAATAATGTCTCTCCCTAGCTAGAAGAGGGCTATATATACTAATCGAGGCCCCTACCTAACTCGGTAGTCAAGTGTATCCTAGTTGCTAGCTAATACTAGGAATAGAAAACTTTACTTATAGTCTATTATTATATATAAAAGACGCTTACTATTGTTTAAAAAGCTTACTTAGGTAGTAATAACGCTATTGCTATAGCCGCTATAGCTATTTAAGCTATCTAAGTCTACTTAATTTAATCCTCTTTTTAATATATATCTACTAGGTATAATTTCTAGTATTACCGCTACTACCGCCCCTACGCCTAGCGTTAGGGGTAGCTAGCGGTCATCGACCCCTATCGAGGCGACTTAGGCTAACTTAGTATAGTAGCCTCCCTTCTTCTAGTAGTAGCGCCCGTTTTAGTTATTACTAGCTACCTTTATATCAATTTGAGTCCTTTTAGACTATTTCGGCCTAATAGCGACCTATATAAAGTTCAATAGCAATCTATACCTCAATTGTACTAATATTATATAGGGCTATACTAGTAGGAGCCGTATTATCCTTCTAGAGGCTATATATCCCTAAATCGACTTGTCTAACTATAAGGAGGACCTTACTAACGAGACGAAATACTTCGACTACCTAAAGTATACCTCTCGTAGCTTAGGCTACTTCTAAGTAGGTCGTCTTAGTTAGAGATAGGTCGAATAAGGCTAACTAGCGTCTAGATTCCTATAGAATATAAGCCTACTATTAAGGTAGCTAACGAATTACGCTAGGAGGCCCTAGATAACCTAACTAATAGAAAGAAGGCTAGAGAGGCCTACTAAGCTTACGTATCTATCTACGAGAGGAAACGCCTTAAGAGCCGCCTTACTTAGGTACTCTACTAGTTCCTAGATATTCTCCTCCTCCCTATATCCCTTCTAGGATATAAGGTATTCCTACTTCCCTTCGGGTCCCCTCTCTCTCTAGATAATCCTTTAGACCTCGTATACGTCTAGGTCGCTCGTCTATACCTTAGGAGAGTCCTCCTAGTCCCTCTAGGTTACTTCTAGCTCGAGATAGTCCTTAAGGAGGAATACGTAGAACGTAGGATATATATTAAAGCCCTTAGGTAACTTAAGGTAGTAAGCTATATCGTTAACTACCTTCTATACTTAGAAGGGCCCTATATACTTATAGTCTAGCTTCTTCGACTAGTAGACTATATCGAGGAACCTTACGTTAAGGTATATCTAGTTACTAATAACGTAGGTTTTAGGCTTCTACTCTTTATTATACTATCGAGCCTAATATTCCTTCGCCTTCTTTAGTCGAGCCTTTAGGCTATCTCGAATGCCTTTTACTCTAGCTATAAGTATCTTAGCTTAGGGCGCCTTTCCCTCTACTTAGGATATTTCGGGCTATCTAGCGTAGAGTAGGTTCTAGACGTTATATGCCTAGAAGGGCGTTACCCCTATTACTATATACTAACTATCGTTATATACGAACTTAGCTAGGCTTAGGAGGCGTACCTAGTTATCCTACTCGAAGTTATAGTAAATACGTAGATACTACTCTATAGTCTAGTTCTAGCGCTTAGTTTAGCTATCTATCTAAGGGTAGTAGATAGTACTAAGGCCCCTACGGATCCCTATATAGTAGTAGAGGCTACTCTGAGCTTAGAGGTAAGGATCGGTCTCCGATCTAACGTAATAGACTATAGGATACTATATAGATAGATAACCTCCCTTAAGAAGGTATCTACTAGCCCTTTAGCTATAATCTCCTTCCGATATAGGATATAATAGGCTATCTTAGAGTAACTATCTACTATAACGAGGATACTATCGTAGGTCTAACCTAGGATAGTACTTAGAGGTAGATCTATAACGAAGTCGAGAGTTAGATCTTCCTATAGCGCCTTAGAGGGTTTCTTAGCGTATAGTGCCCTATAGGGCAAATGCCTCTATAGCTTTACTTAGGTATACGCCTTATAGCTACGCGTTAATCCTTAATATAGTACCTAACTTTAGGCTAGTAGTACCCTCTCTATACTAGCTATAGGATCCTTTCGAACCTAAAGTATCTCGATATAGGATCGTTATAGTAGAGCTAGAGGGTTTCTAGGCGAAGTAGGCCTACTAGTATATACATCGTATCCTAGTAGAAGAGGAACCTTTAGGATTCCTTCTATTGCGCTAGCTATAGCTATTATAACTCGTCTCTACTCTAGAGAGCTATCTTAACCCTAATCGCCTTAGCGTTAGTCTCTAGTACTATCCGAATAGCGTTTACGAGACTATTCTATACCTCCCCGACCTTAGCTACCCTAGTAAGGTAGATGAAGGATTTGCTATATCCTTTCGGCCTTCGTTATACTAAGGCTACCCTTATCGACCTATCTTAGGGCTTCCTACCTATAAGTTACCTCTATAACCTCTCGAAGGGAGTACGTAAGTCCTCCTCGTTTAGCTAGCGACTAGAGTAGTTAATATCTATATAGTTAGGGCGCCTACTAGCCTTATTAGCTATCCTATTTTCCCTTCCTAGATAGTACGAGATATAGAAGTCGAATATAGCGAGCTACTCGGCTTAGCGAACTTACCGCCTCGTAAGCTCCTTAATTGTTATAAACTATTTAAGGTTGTTATAGTCCGTAATAACCTCTACTTAATACTATACGCCCTCTAAGTAGTAACGCTAGTACTTAAAGTACTCGACTATCCTTAGTATCTCGCTATTATAGATATCGTAGTTCCTTTCTACGCTATTTATCTTCTATAAGAAGAAGGCGACTAGGAACTCTAAACTAGTACGTCTTATCCTTATACTTATACTATTGTATTATAACGCCCGATATAGCGTAGGTTAAGGCGTCCGTTTCGATCCTAATTAGCTAGGATAGGTCGAAGTACTTTAGTACTAGGACTATATAGAACGCCTCCTTAAGCCGGTTAAATACTAATCTTGCTTCTATACCTAAGGAGAGCCGCTACGACTCTTCCTTATATTGCCTTCGCCTACCCTTAGCTACATTAGGCCCTCGTTTCGTTAACCGATTTAGTAGAGCTACTATTTAGGAGAAGTGCCTAATAAAACGCTAGTAGTAGTTAGTGAACCTAATAAAGATACGTATATCCCTTATACTCCTTAGCTTAGGCTACTCCCTAACCGTTATAATCCTTTCTAGCTCTATTTCGATCCTATTTAGGATAATTATGTAGCTAAGGAACCTAATCTAGTCTCTACTAAACTCGTATTTACTAAGCTTCGTATATAGCTTATAGTATTAGAACCTCTTAAGGATAGTAGTAACGTACCGAATATATTCCTCTAGGTTCTAGGAGTATATTAGGATATTATCTAGGTAGACGATAGAGATTGTATCTACTAGGTCTAATAAGGTACTAAGGATATAGCTCTAGAATACCGGTAAGGCGTTTATAAGCCTAAATAGTATTATAGTATACTCGAAGTATCTATATCTCGTTTAGAAAGTAGTCTTCTACTCGTCCCTTTACTTAATATAGATCCTATAGTAGGTATCTCGAATATTAAGCTTTATAAAAACCCGAGCCTAAGTAAGACGATCTAGAGACTCCTATATAAGGGATAGGGAATATTGATTCTTTACCGTAATAGTATTTAAACCCTAGTAGTCGATATATAGTCGGAGGCTACTATCTTTCTTCTTAGTAAAGAGGATACTAGTATCTACTAGGGACTTTAATAGACGGATCTAGCCCTTCTCGAGGTATTCGTCGAGGTATTTCCTTAGGACTACTAATCTAGTCTCTAAGAGGTTATATAGCGGATTATAAGGAGGGGTCTTATCCTCTACTAGATCGATAGATAGCTCGTATAGGCCGTAATTAGGAAGTAGGGACGCGTCCCCCTTCTCGAATATTCTATAGAGATATCTATACTCTAGTAGGAGGCTATTCGGGTCGTCTTAGTCTATCTTAACTATCGATATTACGAAGAGACGCGTATCCTCGTCTAATATAGCCTTTAAGAGGTTAGAAGGGTCCGATATAGTATAGGCGTACTATTTACGAGCCCCCTTTCTCCTCTAAATAGCTATCTTAGCTACGAAGTTAATCGAAGGGCTCTACTATTCTAACTAGGATATGCCTAGTACGATGTCGAAGCTATAGATTCTTCTAATAGCGAAATTATCTATATAGCCTCGCTACTAACCGCTCGTATCCGATACTTCGTAGGATATATAGTACTTACTACTTATAGCTAGCGACTAGCTATTAAGGGTCTTATACTACTCGGCGTCTATATTACTTAAGGTAAGGCTAGCCTCCTTAGCTACTATACTATCTAAAATATTAGCCTAGGAGCTATAATTAATAAGCTATTTAAGTATATAGGAGTTCTCGCCCTATTATAGCTTAACGTCTAGTTAGATTAACTAAAACTAGTCCTAGTCGACCTATCTTAGTCTACCGGGTTCTACGCTCCTCCTCTATTCCTTAGTATAAACGACCTAGCCTACTATAGCTAGGAGGGCTACTAGGTAGGTTTCTCTTTTCCTAATTCTAAATTATAGGTAGGGCATTAAGGCCTCTTATAGCCTATCTCGCTATAGTACTAGTACTAAGGGACTTCTTAGTCCTTCTCGGACCTATTATAGGCATTCTAGCGCCTCTATAGGGAGCTTCGACCTTTCCCTCCTCGGCCGTAGCCTCTAGAGTTTCTAGGTAGCCTATCTAACGCTAAGCTAGTAGTACTATTATCTAAGTCGAAGCGACTACGCTTCTTATTACTCTAGTCTTTATCCCTATAGGATCTACGCTTATTCTCTAGTAAGTAGTAGTAGGCGTTCGCTACCTCTTCTACTTCGATTAGGATCTAGAAGTACTATTAGTCTACCTCGATATAGTATCGGATCCTCTTATCTATAGCTATAACGAAGTCGTATATTATATAGTCCTAACGATCCTCTTTAACCTTATCCTACTAGATCTTTATATAGTCTAGTAGCTTAGATAGGGTACGACTATCCTAGTTAGCCTACTTTAGCCTATCTAGGACTAATTAGTAGCGTTCCTCCTTCGTCCCTATAGAGTCTAGTATTACCTACTTTATTTTTTCCTAGGTATACTCCTCTAGGTCTAAGTACCTAGTATATCGTTTCTATTTAACTTACTACTTCCTCTCTATCTATTCCTTAGCTAGGTCTACCTCTATTTCTTCTATAGAATAGATATAAGGGGCCCGCCTAAAGATATAGTTATAGTCTCTAACCTATTAGTCGTAGTCTATACGTCCCTTATCCTCGAATATATAGAGGTTCTTTGCCTTAGGGATAGCCGACCCTATAGATATAGAGGATAGTCTAGTAGGAATTACGTTTAGCTAAATACTCCCTTAATCTATAAGGAGGGAGGCTTCCTAAGCTATATTAGCTATCCTTTTCCTAAGACGGGCTAATTCGAGGCGCTATTCGGCCTATTTAGCTCGTTCTTCCTTATACTAGAGCTAGACTACTAGGGCCTCGTTGTCTAGGTCTTCTTTAGTATTACCCTATTCCTCGTTACTATTAATAGTATCTCCTAGCGAGTCGTTAGCTAGGATAGAGGAATTATTATCCTATTTAGTATTAGGAAAGGTTTCCTAGTTATTATCCTAGCTAACCGGGTTTAATACCGAAGCCTTTACTTTCTTCTATACTATTTTAAGTACTATGTAGTATACTTTAGGAGAGCAATTCGTATATAAAAGAGGTATATAATACGTAGTATATAGTACTCGATTAGAACTACTCGAATTACTAAAGAAGAAAGGGAAGAGAGGTATCTAGAGAAAAGATATATACCTATAGGCTAAGAAGGGCCGGGATGGCCTATCTTAGCCTATTTCGACTCTAGATAGACTAACTAGGCCTATAATTGTAATATAAGCTATCTTAATAGCTATTTAACTCTTATACTTCTATCTATATAACTAACTAAGAATTACTCTATAGAGATATAAAACCTCTTAAAAGGAAGAAGTAGATTAAAGTTAGAGATAGCTATCTAATAGCTATATATATTAAGAGTATAGTTATAGATAGAAGAAAGAATATATGGATTATATTAAAGGGCGTTCTCTTTATATCTAGACTTAGAGTTAATCTTATTTCTTAGAACTAATTTAGTAAGTAGTTAAGTATTTAACTACTAAAATTTATACTTTGTTTATCTAATAGAAAGCTAGTTATCTAGATAAGGCTTTTAGGAGAAGTACTATTTATAAAACAATCTAGCTAAGATCTAGATAAGACTATATAGATATAGATATATATATATATATATATTCTCTATAATCTAATAAATAGTAATATCTATATCCTTATAGTCTAGACTAATTAGAATTAGTAGAAGCTATAGTATAGAAGAGTTAGATACTTTAGTAAAGGACTACTAAAAGATCTTTATAAAGGTACTAATCTAAAGGAAAGAATTTATGTCTCTATAAAGTATTAGTCCTATAGAGTATATTCTCTAACTAAGATAAAGAAATATAGAGATAAGGAAACTAAAAGGAAGTCTACTAGGCTAGCTCTTATTTTAACTAACGCCTATAGGCTATTATCTATCTCTAGACTTAGTTATAAATAGTAGCTTAAGATTATTAATAAATATAGTTATATAGTATACTACTTCTGAATATAGAGTTTTACTCCTTTAAAGGACTTAGTACTACTATTGTCGTTATTAGGCCTACGAGGCCTATAGCGTAGATTAGCTTATATCCGAATTACGCTCGCTATTTAATTATTTGGAGGCTATATAAGGCATACGTAAAGCGTGTGTCTCGCTTGTATTGCTTACCCGACCTTCCAATCCTCCATGGCTAGCCAGTCGCTCCATGCCTTGTCTGCCGCTGCAAGCTCTTGCTGCTTTACTTCACCCAATGGCTTCATGAAGGGCACGCTTTCGTCTTTAGCATAACCAGTTCCAACATCGTACTGCTTCTTGCAGCTACGCCAACCGCCATGCTTCGCCGCGAAGAGGTAATTCCGTCGCTCGCATTCCACGTGGGGCATGATGCCTCGTTCATAGTCATCGCCGAAGAAGCCGTGTAGGATGGGAGGCTTGTCGAAGCCTGTGACCACTAGTCGTCGGATGTATGGTACGGGCGATACGAAGGTCGGTGCTTGCGAGGATCGATTTGATCTGGGCGAATTCATGCCACTGCCGCGTGAATAGGCATTGAAGTTGAAAGCTGTGGTACCGCCAGGCCCATTCTGCGAATGTGATGAGCCTAGTGGCTGTGATGCAGTAATAGGTGTTGTTAGCCATTGGTGAGGGAGTCGAATGTTCACCAGCGCACAGACTGCTAATGTGCCCGGTTCGTATTGCGCATGGTCGAGAAAGTATCGCTGACACGACTGAAAGGCTGGATGCCACTCTAAGATGTCGAAGCTGGGATCACCCAGTCCAGGCATAGGCTGATCTTCCATACCACTGTCGAACCTGTCTGCGCCCGCAAATGCTCCTCTGCTTGAGCCTGCGTTTGACCTGCTAGATCTCCCGCCCGAAGCATCTGAGTACGCACCAGGCTTAAAGTCGAAGTATTGCTGATTAGGGAGTAAAGGATCCATTTTATTCTGCTTTGAAATTATACCGCCTTAGCAAACCTAGGCAGCGGAAAGGCGTTCGAGGCGTTGCCTAGTACACAGCGATAGAGGCGTGTAGGTCATGGGTGGAGAAGATTGCGGTTAGCCATCGCCGCGTTCAGAAAAAAAATAATCCCAACGACTAAAACCCTAAGCTTCTAAGGCGCGGGGCGAGTAGGTACTGCCCTTGTGTAGCTACTATGCTATCTCGACTACTATTTGAATAATATGTATAGTACTGTTTTTAAATTTTCAAAGTAGCGGGATCTATATACGACTAGGGATTAGATTCTCTACTTCTTTCTATCTTTATTTCTAGAATCTAAGTAGAGTCTATTATATATAATATATTTTAATAGCTAGTAGATAATTGTATTCCTATTAAGAGCGAGTAAGGCTAAAAGTTAAGAAGGTATAATCTCCTAGTTATATATAGATTCTACTACTTTAAAAAATAGTACTATATCTCTTCTATAAATAGCTATTTTTAAAAACTTATTATAGACTATCTACTTAGTTACTACTTCTACTATTTTCTAAAGATATCTAAATAGATTAAGATATAACTACTACTAAATAACTAATTATACTATATTCTAGTTCTATCTATATATAGACTAGATTCAATATCTAGAATATATTATAATATTAATAGTATAGTATACTATAAACGAAGTATAGTATAGACGAAATATAGTATAAATAAAATATAGTATAAACAAAGTATAGTATAAGTAAAGTATAGTATAAATAAAGTATAGTATAAACGAAGTATAGTATTCTAAATAGACTTTTAATTAGAAGATATATCTAGCTTTTATAAATACTAGTTCTAGTAGAACTATAGAACTAGACTAAATCTAAACTAGAATATCTATATATAGATCTTAATAATTCTTAGCTTCTTAGAATAGATACTATATAATTAGAATCTATATAGTAAGAAAATACTTTACTTCTTTAATATTCTAAGGATACTATAAATACTATAGATCTAACTATATATAATTATATATATATATATATATATATATATATATATATATATATATATATATATCTATTAAGATAAGTAGCT